>JACEGR010011349.1:0-15228 GCA_014170235.1 Listronotus bonariensis | reverse complement strand
AGTTTGGTAGTAAGGTGCTGGCGATAAAGCGAGCGGTTCGATAGCTTGCAATGAGTCAATTTTTCAGCACCGGTTTTCGGTTACCGGTTTTGGCCAACCGAAAACCGGTATTACCGGTAGCTCGAAAACCGGCTCATCACGGTTGTGGTTTTGAAAACCGTTTATAAACCAACTTACCATAATAATAAATATTTAAAATAATAATACACAATTAAAATTGAAACATCACTTTTCCCTTTCGTTTTCACAAAAACACGAAAATAGAATAATTTTAACAAAGAGGGAAAATAAATTATGTATATATAGAATTTTTTACATCACCTTTTAGATCTCATTTTTATTCTTATTTATATTTAATAAATTATTTTGAAGAATACTTAGGTGAATAATGATTATCACTTAACAATCAATAGCCATGGGCTGTCTGTAATCAATGAAAAATCGATTATTCTCGATTTATTAATTTTCTTTCGAAGTTTGAGAATGTTTTTGCTCGGTTTTAAAGAATGATTTCGGTGTAGTCGCTCTTGAAAATGTTTTCGGTTTTTCGGTATTAAAAACTGGTTTAATAATGGTTTTTGGATTAACCGGTTTTATCCAAAACCGGATTTTTAAAAGCCCGGTTAATCGGCCTTGCCTCCGGCCTTACCAGCCCGATCTGAGCATGTACTGCCTGTTGTAATCAGCGGGACGGGGATCGGCTATTACGGCCATAGAGAAACAACGCCCGTAAAGGGATAACATTTTGTATTGCTGGAACCAAGAAGGTCCGCAGATTGAACGTTTGCCGGGCCACCAGCAAATGCGTCAGTATATTTCGACTTGTTACAAACCAAAAACAGCCATGAGATCTTAGAACATCAAACATTTAGTTTCAGTAACAATACTTGGACACGTCTTTCCGCACTGAGAAATGGCGTGATGGACATGTCGAATAAACATTTAGGTTATCTTCTTCTTGAGTTGAAAGAGCAGAAAACAATTTTCTGTTGAACAGCACTGGCAAATTACTGTCGAGTTTCTCAGGATAAACGATTCTACAGCAAAGATCCGTTGATTTGGCCAATTTCGCCATTGTAACACAAAATTTCAACAGTAAACTTTAGTTTAATCACTATTCAACGTCATAATAATCTTCAAACAGTTTGGTCTCTATTGCACGGACACCTTAGAGCTGCTGACGACAGAACACATGATTTTTTTGTGTCTATTAAATTCTCCTCAAAGAAACAAACATCAGACTTGCGGCATGAAGTATTTAACTTCAGCTTATACCTTTTCATTGGCAGATTAAAAATATAAACTTAGGCTTCTCTTTGGTAAGACTTTGCGACTGTTGTGTACAACTGTTGCAAGCGGCCTTGGGGCTTCCAGAAATAAACAAAACATTCGAAAAGTCGTTATAAACCGACAAACGCAAATTCAGTCCCGCAAAACAGGCCGCGCTATAAAACTATGCTTCGAGACTTAAAAGTGTTCTTAATTATGGATATTAGCAAAATAGCTCTGCACATTTTGAGTACATTTTAAATAGTATGTGCTGCCTTTAAGTAAAATTAGTACCTATGTAACTAATACAGCTCAGTTAGTCTTGCCTCTGATATAAAATATGCACAATTGTGCTTGTAATAGCATATGTGCATTTCTTTCTCTGCCATTTTTAAGACAGTAGCGTTAGAACAAAAAATACTTTTATATACTATTTTAAGCACAATTTATTTTGCATGTTTTTTTTCCTGATATATCAGAGCCTTATCAAGTTCTTTAATGTATTGGGTTACATAGGTACTAATTTTACTTAAAAACATACATACAAACTAAATGGTACTCAAAATGATGTACGGAGCTCTTTTTGCTAACTGTATATTCCATAATTAAAATTTACTTTTAAGTCTCAAGCATAGTTTATAAGCTTGCGAAATACGATTTATGAATTGCGAAACTTGTTCTGATTTGTCAATTTATAACAACTTTCGAATGTTTTGTTGTCTAGGCTTAAGGCCGTTTTTTTTTGCCTTGGCTGGTTAGCCATTTAACCAGTCACAAAGTCTTACTTACCAAAGAGAAGCCTAGAAGTTTATATTTTTAATCATATAGCTATAATACCAATAAGAAAAAGGTAAGAACTGTATCACATATAAAACAGGGATAGATACTTCATGCCACTGGGGTCTATCAGGGCGGTGTTTCCACGGGCGACTTCCTTGAATTTAATATGGGCCACAAAAAGTGTGTGGCTTACTGTCGTCAGCTTGTACAAGGTCCGGCAATAGGATTAAACTGTTTTGAGAAGATTGCCGTTTATTTGACAAACGTTAGATAGTGATTAAACTGAAGTTTACTGTTGGAAATTTTGTGTTACAATGGCAAATTGGCCAAACAATCAACGGATCTTTGCTGTAGAATCGTTTATCCTGACGCAGTCCATTGTGCCAATTCAGAGAAACTTTCGACGTGAATTTAATTTGCCAGTGCGTGCTAACGTTCCAACAAGAAATGCAATTTTAAGATGGGTAAGAAATTGTTTTCTACTCGTCCCCAAAGACTTTCCCAACTCAAAGAAAAAATTCGTGAAGAGATACATTCGATAACCATAAACGTAGATTTATTGACGCGTGTTATGCGCCATTTCTACCCCAATATACAGCAGTGCATTGAAGAAGGCGGTGGTCATCTTAAGAAAGTAATTGTTGCAAACTGAAAATGTTTGAATTAATTTCCAGAATTATATGTATTTTTAGTTTTAGTAACAAGTCGAAATATATTTTTTTGGTACATTTATAGTGGCCCATTAAAAACGTTCAATCCTATTGCCGGACCTTGTAGTTCCAACAATACTAAAATGTTACTCCTTTTTACACGGGCGTTTTGACAAATTCTATGGCCGTAAATAGCCGATCCCGTCCACTGATTACAAAACAAATGCGGTTGGACGAATTACTTTTTATGCTCAGATCGGCTACTATCGAATAGGGCTGGTAAAAACCGGAAAAAACAAAACCGGTTAACCGGTTTTTAAAAATCCGGTTTTGGTTAAAACCGGTTAACCGAATATTTAAAAACCGGTATTAAAAACCGGTTTTTAATACCGAAAAACCGAAAACGGTTTTCAAAACCGATACACCGAAATCGGTCTTTAAAACCGAAAAACCGAAAACGGTTCTCAAAACCGAAAAAGGCTTTTCTAAACCACAGTTAATAAAAATCGGAAAGTAATTAATCTCTATTAATCGTTTTTCGTTGATTACGGATTTGCCCATGAGCTGTGGTGTTAAGTGATAATCATTATTCACCCTAGAATATTCTTCAAAATAAATTTGTTAAATATAAATAAGAATAAAAATATAACATCCCTGTTAATAAAATGCAAGATTCTAAAAGGTGATGTAAAAATTCTATACATACATACATAATTTATTTTTCCTCTTTATTTAAAATTGGTATTCTATTTTCGGTGTTTTTCTTGGTTTATTGGTTAATAAAAAAACAGAAAAGGAAAAGTGGTGATTTTTAAATTTTAATTGTGTATTATTATTTTAAATATTTATTATTATAGTAAGTTGTAGTTTTTATATAAACGGTTTTTCAAAACCGGTTAACCGGTATTCGAAACCGGTTTTCGAATACCGGTTTTTGAATACCGGTTTTCGGTTTGGCCAAAACCGCGGTTAACCGAAAACCGGTTAACCGAAAAACCGGTTTCGGTTGCAAGCCCTACTATCGAACCACTTTTAAAACATCGCCCGTGGAAACACCGCCTTACTACCAAACATTTTTTTCCCCGAAGGCCATTTTGAATGTTGGCTCGGTCGGTGGGTCAAATGGTCCCCAGTCCGACAGTAACAACAGCACCAAATTTCCATACTTACTTCAAAAAACGTAACAGAATAGAACAACGTGATGTATATTCCAGAAAATTGCTGAAAGAAGAATAATCCAAATAAGATTATAAGTGGTTTGTAGCCAGTTGGTTTAAGGAACTGCTTGGCTTTGACCATGAATCCTGTTCCTCTCCGACTTTGTTCCTCCATTTTTATTTGGTGTTCTTTTTGTAAGAGATGAAGGGTCATTTCGGCTATAGTTTCCGGCTAAAACAAATGAAATAATTGTTTTAATTTTTTTTTATTTACCATCACCAGATAGAAGGCGCGTTCAACAACGTACCAACTTTCTCACTAATGAACGCGCTAAGGAAAAAAGGAATCCCCGACACGATCTGCAACTGGATCGAAGCCAGCCTGAGAAACAGGGTCATAAGATCCACCTTAGGCACAGTAACAATGGAGGCTAAAGTGGGGAGGGGCTGTCCACAGGAGGCGTTCTATCGCCATTATATTGGGCAGTCCTGGTAGATGAACTTCTCGACAAATTGACTGGTGAAAGGTACAACTGCCTGGGTTATGCTGATGACCTCGTCATTGTAGTCAATGGGGTCACCTAGAGCACATATCAGGCAGAATGCAGAACGCCGTAGACATCGTTGACAAATGGTGCAAACAGGAGGGACTCTCAGTCAACCCTCATAAAACAATAACAGTCCCTTTCACAAAAAGAAGAGCGCTTGAAGGACTAAGACCTTCCAGGCTCAACGGAGTGGAAATCCCCTTTTCAAAAGAGGTTAAATATCTAGGAGTCATCTTTGACCAAAAACTAACCTGGGGACCACACTTAAGCAAAGTCACTCAGAAGGCAAGAACTACCCTGGGTAGATGCCGAAGACTTTGCGGAAAGAATTGGGGACTCAGTCCGAAGATGAACCTATGGTTATACAAAATGGTCGTCAGACCAATGATAACCTACGGGTCAATTGCCTGGGGTGCAAAGACGCTACAAAAGACGGCGATAAGGCAATTACAAGGTATACAGAGACTCGCTTGTCTATGTATTACGGGGGCCATGAAATCGACCCCTACTGCAGCACTGGAAGCGCTGCTTAATCTACCGCCACTTCACATCTACATACAGGGTGAAGTAAAAGCGGTACAATACCGTCTCAAACAAGGCCAGAGTCCTATCATAAGACAGGAAAGGGCCATACAATGGAGATTCAAGGAGGACCAAGAAGTCAACTCAGTGTGTGAGATGCCTTCAGACAAAATGGTACCAAGCTTCTGGCTAAACAAAGGTTTTCAAACTTTAATACCAGACAGAAAGGACTGGGAGGCAGGGCCTCCCATTAAAGCCGACCTAATCTGGTATACAGACGGCTCCAAAACAGACCAAGGAGTTGGAGCAGGTATATATGGGGACAAACCAAGGACGAAAATAAACTTGGGTCTCGGACAATACCCTACTGTGTTCCAGGCCGAAATTGTAGCCATAGAACAATGTGCTAGGGAAATCATCAGAAGGAGCTATGAGGATAAAACCATAGTAATCTATTCGGACAGCCAGGCAGCCATCAGGGCACTCAGTTCATGCAAAATCAGCTCCAAGCTGGTGCGGGACTGCGTAATTGCCCTGGAAGAGGTGGGTGCGTCCAACAAGCTAACCATTGCCTGGGTACCAGGACACGAAGGCCACGAAGGCATTGAAGAAGCCGATAAATTGGCAAAGGAGGGGGCTGGTAGGACAATGGTAGGTCCTGAGCCCTACTGTGGTATTCCATCATGCCAGGTAAGGTCATCCATTAGATCATGGATTATGAGGGAATCACAAGACTGGTGGAGGAGAACACCAGGACAGCGTCAGGCGAAAGTGTTCATCAAGGCTTACTCGCCAGAATTTACAAAAGACCTTCTGAATTATAACCGGAAGGCAGTAAGAATAATAGTGGGTCAACTGACAGGTCATTGCAGACTGAATAAACACATGGAAACTATGGGCCTGGCAGAAGAAAACCTATGTAGGTTCTGCCAGGAGGAGGAAGAAACCGCAGAACACGTATGGTGCTACTGCGAAGCCCTTTGTCGTCTGCGGTTTGCAAGGCTGGGTGAAGAAAAACCTAAAGCGGCAAGATATACCAAGGGGCCAGTTTCAAGCTTGTGGAGTCTGATTAAACAGACCGGCTTGGATGGCGTGCTCTAACCTATGGACGGAGGACACACAATAAACCTGAGCAGGTTGCAGTGTTATAGGATATGCAATCCACCTTCTAATCTAATCTAATCTAATCACCAGACTGGCCTTAGGAAATTTCATGTAAATTTTGATACTTTTAAATATTGGTTCCCCTATTGATTTTAGAACAAATTGTGTTGGACTGCTTAAAGATAATATTAAGATGAGCTCAACCACTAAATTTTGTTACTTTTTAATAAGTCAATTAAAAGTTATTTGTATAGATGGGCCCATATTTAATTCATTCTGAAAGCGATGCCGCCAAGTACACAAAAAATGATAAAGTAAACAAACCTTTTCAAATGCACATAGCCTCGGACAGAGCCTGATTACACATTTTTAGATAAATAATAAAAACTACATTGCTAAAACACGTACCACCTAATAAAAAACATTCTCTTATTTCGCCTCTGCCTACTATAAAACCGGTGGCACGTGGCGTGGTACTAGAAATTCGTCGGGTTAAATGTTTTTGCTGCAATAAATCATTGCTCACAAAGGTTTTCTATACTTTATCATTTTTGTGTACTTGGCGGCATCGCGTTCAGAATGAATTAAATTTGGACCCATCTTTAAAAACGTTGTACACCCGATACACACCGTAATGAATCCACCGGAAATGAATGAATAATAAATCAAAAGTAAATTTTATTTACTTTACTTTTGAATGTATAGGGTATGGAACAATTTTACAACTAGTTTTTCTTAAATTACATTTAATTGACCTAACAGAATTGACAATAACGAAATATAGTGTGTAAACTTATCTTATTAACGTTTTTAAAATAGTCATATACAATTTTGTTTTAAAATCAATAGGGAAAACAAGATTAATAAGTATTATAAAAATAAAAATAAAATTTACATTATATGTAATTTTGTGAATGATTTTTATAACAAAATGTAACGAATAAACTTGCCAAAAAGCAACAAAACTAAATAAAGGAAGAGAAATATTTTCCTAAAAAAATTGTTCACGAACGATATATGATAAAAGTATTTCACTAGAATTACAAGCCAGTTTTCAACCATTAATTTGCAAGTAAATCAACACTGGTTTTTATCCTCTTTACCAGAACTCACCCAGCTAAGTTTTGTTGCTGACGTACTATTATGTTGGTATTATGAAGGTAGCAGCAGGTAGGAGTCAGTAGAAAAAAGGAGATTGCTACGCAATTTTACTAGTGTAAAACACCTTATACTTTGGGCACTTTAAATTAGGAAAAATACCACAAAAAATGTAATACAATGGATTGAAAAGTTCGTAACCCTAGTTACCACAATAAAAAATGTAACTATTTTATTCGTTTAAAAATTCAACTTCAAAATAACTAGTTATTTAGTAGGTATTTTTCTTAAAATAAGGTGCCTTAAGTAGGTATAGTAAAATAGTCGACATAAAATTAAGTAATTTTTTTTGTAGAAGGGCTGGTAGACATTTTGGTATCTCAAGTACTTACTTTTAAACATCTACTAGTTCTCGGACTATGTATAAATGTGATAAATAGTACGTGAATTATGTCAACTTAACCCTGTCAAAAAATTGTAAGTTTCACTTACTCTTTGTTCTGGTTGAGGTTGATTTCTATGAAGAGATCTTAAACTTTTTGCAGCTTCTTCTATTCTTCCCTTGGAAATCAACCAAGCCGGGCTTTCAGGTACAAAAAACTGTATTAAAACTACTGGTATTATAGTATAACCCAGACTCATCCAAGCAACTGTTCTCCATCCTAGGAACCAACCTTTGAGGAACGCTATTACCATACCTAAAAAATATGCTCATTTATTTCTAGATCATACCGTAGCTTAATGAATGAGGTTCTTCTAAACCTTTTTTTTGGGCCAATTCTTGATGAATACAATACGTCATAGAGTTAGAGCCCGTGAGCGACAGACCTTCGCAATTTTGTAAAAGCTAAGAGTTTGTCAGTGCATACTCCAACATAGGTAGAAGCAATGGCAAATCATGAAGTTAGTACTTCATTACTTCATTTAATTTTGATTGATTATGGCAAAATCTTAAAAGAAACGCTAGGTTTACGAGAAAAAATAAAGGTTGGATATTTGTGCTTTGGTAGATAGAAAATAAATATATTGTAAATAACGAATTTTTGTAAATAATGTAACAACTTACCAAGTGAAGCAAATGAAGGCCCAAATGATATTAGAGAGCCTCTCATGTCTACTCTGGCAATTTCTGTAATGTACACTATTGCTGGACTTGAACCCCAAGCTAAAATTAAAGAAAGAAACCTTAAAACATATTTACAGCTAGTCAACGAGTTGAACAAAGACATCCTCCGTGCATATGTTCGGTTCATATCTCAAAAAATATCATTAAAAAAATATATAACTCTACCACTGGATTATACGTAAAAATATCTACAAATATCAGTTTAAATTTTTGTTGTAAGCTACAAGACAACTGAAATACGAGGGAGAAAATAATGAATTTTGCCCTGTATGTCAAAAAGTAAGAGGGCATAAAAAATCTTTTGATGTCATCTTTCATTTTACTAAAAAGTAGCAACACTTTTCAAAAACCGCAAGTCTTTATCCATAATAGTAACCAAGATACCCTGCAATTTCAACGAAACCTGGAGACCCTGTACACGTCGTGCCAGCTTGATCTCTACGTTCAAATTGTGTTTCAGGGTCTTGAATACTAGTAGGTAGAGATAAGACAAAGAATGCTTGCATGTAAACATTGCGGATAGGATGACTAATCGTGCTCGCTTTGTAGTTGCTTTAGACCGTCTCTATCCCACGCACGAACATTTTTAAAAGGCACGACGTGGAAACTCAAATAAGGTATGCATTACTTCATAAATTTAAAACGTTTAGATTTAAGTGATATTACTTAAATAAAAGATTATTATGCTATTGTATACCCTTGGGTTGGTAGTTTCTAAAGCCGAGTAAGACGGGTGTAATGCAACATGCAACGCAACAAGATTCGCTCGTTTAGACGGTTGCACGTAATGCGCGCTGGAACGAACGTCGCAATCCACACACTAGTCGTTTTTACGCGAAAGCAAAGGGATTCAACGTGGGTTCGCAGTATCCGTGTGGACATATTTGAGTGATGTTCCAACATGACGAAGAGAAAATACTTGAATTGATTAAAAGTTATAAAGATTAATCAATTGTGTAAAACCGTTTTTTTATTCAACAGCTGCGTTTTCTACCGGTGACAAAACCTTTTTTTGCCGGTTTTGTTCTATCAACCAATATGATAAAATAAAAAAAGATGTTCGTTTTAAATTCAAATAATCTTATTTGCAGAAAAAGTTGCAGCAACGACATTGTTGCACTGCATGTTATGTTGCATATTAAGTTGCGCGTTGCATTACACACTTCTGTACGCGGCTTTACTTAATACAATGGTAACTTACATGTAGCTAAACCAGTCAATAATCTACCAATGATCAACATAGGAACATTTTGTGCTAAAGCAATAGTTATCCAACCAGCTATTCCAGGTATGGCAGCCAGTTTTAACGTATTAAGTCTTCCAAAACTATCCATCATGAAACCTCCCGTTATTCCTCCTAAAGGAGCTACTATCACAATTGCACTTGCTGAAAAAAAATAAACTGGTAAATTCACAAAAACATAACGAACATGAAAAACTACTTTAATTTTTTTTCTTTTTCCTTAATTTAAACAAAGGGTGCTAACCGATTTCTGTTCTTTCAATACAGTTTATCCTATAAAACAATTTTAAAAGCTTTTTAATGCATTTAGGCGATTGCTCAAAGATTTTTTTAAATTGTTAATAGTATATTGGTGGAAAGGCTTAACGAGGTTTTTGCAACCACTAAAAGTCTCTCTTCTCCGGTCAAAATATTTTTTTAATTTTCGTTTTAGGTTGAATAAAATATAACTATTTTTTTAGTATAGCAAATATAAACCATATAATAACTTAATCTCGGTATAATACGTTACTATGGTATCGCATGGTCATGTATTGTCGTTACTGAATATTAAAAGAGTAGAAAAAGGTAGGTGTCCTAAAAAATAATCCCGCCCATATAACATTTTTGCCGGCGTTGTACATTTAATTTACTGGCATTGCCAACACTCTTTAATGGCAAGGCATTGGCAAAAAGGTATCAAAAAGACGCGAAAGTGGGCAATTGGCCGTTATTAGGCTACGTGTTGCAGATAAAGTGATGGCATCCGTCATTAATAAGTTATTGGCAAAAAATTAACAAAAAGACACGAAAGTGGCCAAATGCAGATACTCCCAAGCAGCAAGCTGACGTCTTATTGACGAAAATTGTCGCATATACTTTTTTTTAAAGCTAAAATGATGCGATATTTTATTTGAAAATTAAAGTAGGAAACAACTCCTTACTGCATGCAATTTCCTTGCAATGCAAAGTACCATCTCTTGGAACACTGTCCAATTTGGAGATGCAGATTTTTACACTAGCCGAAGATATTTCTTTCAAAGCTAAGTAAGATCACCTACCGCCGACCGCTCTCGAATTATTTTAGTCTAATGGGTACGGTTTAGACGATACAAAGCGAAGATATTGCAGAAACGTAGTAGTTTATTGTCCATTACGCCATCTATCGGTATGTCAAAAAAACTATTAAATATATATAATATTTTTTATTAACACGTCTTTAAAACTTTTAATAAAGTTTTAAATAAAATGTTTACAGCTCCTAACAGTCTACATGAATATCTAAGCCTTCTCGACCTAGCCATCACCAATTAATCACACAACACACACTTATTAGGTAATGAATACATTTAATTATGTCTATTAAAAACTCTTTTCTTTAAAAAAGAAACTAAAAAGCTAGAAAACCACGTAGAAAACAAATGCACACAGCGGTCACCTTAGGTCGAAATTAACTTAGCTAATTTTACCATCATTTTATTTGCTACATTACATTCGCTCCAAAATACATAATAAACATTTTGTTTGACCTAATTTTTATTTGCATGATTTTTAACAATAAAATGTTATGAAAAGGCCATTTCCTTTAAATTATGTAAAAAACATAAAATAATGTTGTTTAGCTGCCATTATAAATAAAACAGATCAAAAAATTGCTTTAATGTTAGTTAAATACGGTTTAAAAAGTTTGAATATGCATTGAAGGTGTGCCTTCAAAAATCCAATTACCTGCAACAAAAACGCGTGCTTTATTTAATCAGAATTGGTATGCCTCCATTTTTTGTATGCTGGCCGGCAATTCGCCTGCATGTAAAATTTATTGGCAATTAAGTGTTTATTTAGGGTTGACTTTTTAATGCGTATAAGATGGTGTCATAATATTGCCACCAATTGCCAATGCTTTACCATCAATGCCAATATGAAAAATGTACATTGCCGGCAAATAGTGTTTGCTGGGCGGCCATTGCCGAAAAAAGTATATTGGCTAGCAACGCATTCTACTTACAGAAATAATGCTGTATAGATTGTTTCAGAGGTGGTGAATGTTTCGTCATAACTTGTTGTTCTTTTTTTATACCCTCAAACAATTCGTTGTTTCTGTCTGAGAGAAATCGTTAGTAGTCAACCAAATGTCAACAACAATCGTAATAATTTTTCGATATTTTAGACATCTCAAATATTTTCAATATTTTTTGTATAAAAGTTCGGTTAATAGGAAAACTGTAAAAGTTTAGTACCTACGCTTCGAACTAACCGATTATTCAGACCTATTTTGCTGTCTGTACTTGTGACCTGTGCCTAACCTGCAACTTTATGAAGGTAAAATTATTATTGCAGCGTAAGTTGTTCAAAACAATTTTAAATGTTAAGTGTGTTTTTGTGATTTTAATAATATACGATTACTGTAAAGTGTTATTATTTTTAATATAGGTCTTTTTTATTAAATATGCCGCTATGACAAATACAAGCCAAACAAGTTCTTATTTTGAAAATGGTAAAATATTTTCAAATGAAGAAAAAGAAGGTGAATTGTGTAATCTGCAAGTGCGGTATTTTATGTAGTTTAATAAATATTTTAACGTGTAAATTAAAAAGTCACAATTTTTCTTTTGGTTTATTATATGTTACAATACACGACCTGCCCTAATCTGGATATGGGTAATGGGGCGAAACATTCAGGACCTCTGACAATCTATATTTATTTATAATTTATTATGTTTGTTTATTTTTATCCAAATACTTACCTATCCATGACGATTCAGTCTTAGTTGCAGGGATTCTATCATCTGTCGTATTACTAGCATTTAAATTTAAATGGGGAATCAAAATGGCGGAATATGCTAAACTTAGCCCTATAACTAAATGGTATGAAGCTGCGATACATGCTGCGGCAATCTGAAATCAATTTTAAAATTTTTGTCCTGCTGGATTTAAATTTAAATTTGATATTTTTGGATTAATATGTTACTTACTTGAGGCCATAAGGACTTTAGGGACCTGCCCTCATATTTAGATATGGACCTAACACTAGCAATTATATCGGCAAATTTTTCATTTTGTCTGTTTTCTTCTTCAAGTTGTGCTTTGGTGCATTCTTCAAGTCTAAAAATAAAAAAGAACAAGTTATAGAGGGAATTACAGAATGTTAAAAAAATTTAAGGACAGACTCTACATCAAAAAATATAAAGAAAAAATCATATAAACATAAGTCCGTAACTTTTCTGTTTTCAAGATACAGGATGTTAAAAAAACAAATGACCCTTTTTAGTAGAAATTGTTAAACTGGATATAAACCTTTTTTAAATAAGTATTTATTGTTGTTGTTACATATTTGACAATAAAAAAATATAAAACCTATTTGTAGTTTTACACAATGCTTCTTCAATAGCCTAAAAATATGCAATGAAGTCGATTTTATTAAACCTAATTCTCTTAAACTAAACAAAATAAAAAAAGAGACATTAAAGCTGTACTTTTATTTGCTTAATATAAAGAAAGCACAAAGTTTTACACACATTTACACAGTCAGTGGCGTACCGTTTTTTTTAGAAATATTCCTTCACTTGCCGCCAAGACGCCACTGGACTTATTGAATGTAATTAGGTTATTGACAAATTACTTTTTGAAGCCATAAAGAACATTGCCAAACTTAAACAACATTGGGTAATTAATACTGAAGAAATTACAAAAAAAAACACATTATTTTTAGATTAACACCATAAAAATATATCTTGGAAACGACTAATTTTGGGACCCATGTTTATATAAACTTTTATATTTTTAATAGTAGAATTTGCCCATCAATTTTCTTAACAACATTTACCTTATGACCCCTAAAGAAACTAGCATTAAAAAATATTATTGAAACAGGATATCTTTTTAATCCATTTTATGAAACAACTACAGGTATTTGTCAGATACGATTATCATCATTGATTTGCTTTGGGAATTAGACCAACCAGCATGCATAATAACTCAAATCAATAATGATAGTTCGATTTAATAGTAATAAAAAAAATAGTTGCCTAATGAAGTGGACAAATATTGTAAAATAATTTAAGACTTTTTTCAAAAATAAACCTGACATCAAGTAGATTAAAAAAATGTCAAACATGCTGTAGGAAATATAAGCTCTCTTTTAATCTCAGCATACTACGCTTTAACATGCTCCAAGATATGCAGTGGGGATATTAAAAGTGCTTACCGCTCTTATCTTTTAAATGGAACAAGATATCGAGATTGGGTATAATTTGGGTAAAAGGATGTTATTTAAACTACTTTTTGACATAAAAATAATTTCGGTCACCTAAACTAGTGCCAAGTAGACACTTCGCACTTCGTTTTAAGGGCCCTGTAATTCTCTACTCAACGCCAGCTTGTTTTTAAAAATCGGCCCTAGACGTTCAAGACTTTTATTTCATACTGTCCATTAAATCCAATTACCCTGTATTAATTTGGGGCCGGTAAATAGCACATTACGGTACATTACCAAGTTTAGCAAATAAAAACTATTAGATTACTACATAACAGACTGCCACCTTGCTTCCCATAGTTGTGTGTACAGTGTCTCATAATAAGCACTTTTACCTATTAAACTTTTCGCTTATGGATAAAAAATTAAACGTCCCTTGGCTATTTAATGTTTAAATTTAAATTTAACTTACACATTTTCTAAGCATGTATTCAATACTTTTACCCTATTCTTTTTATTTAAACCATCTATCCCCATATAAGTAGATCTGCATATGCATAATATATTTTGTCAAAGTGCTTACACACGCAGTAGTCGACAGTTTTGTCCAAACCGCACATTTAGCCGTCTTTTATTCATAATGTAGTGCGGCTTTGTAACACGTAGGCTACGAATATAATTGAACTGGAAGGATTTGGCTCCAATTTATATTTACCGTGTTTTGGATTTATTTCTTTTATGAAAAGCCACTTCTAATGTTTATAAAAATATTTTTTCTTTTAGGTTTATCCAAAAAATCCATCTTATTGTCCCCCTTTTTTTAAAGCTATTAGCTGGTAAAATCCAATGATTCGTGATAAATATTAACTATTGCAAATTTCTGTGATGAAATTTTAATGGGCTGTTTATTTTAATTTAATTTAATTTAAAATAAAAGCTCACTGAAATTATATACTCGTAAGTTTTGCATGTACAGTTATAATCATAAAAAAAGTGTTCATGTGCTAAAAAGAGAGGTAACCTGCCTAATTTTTGCGTAAAGCTGACTTTTGTGACTCATTTTTGTTGAAGGTTATTAAATGTTATAGAATTTGTACGCTTTTTAACACGCTTTTATTAACTTGGGTTGTAACTATCTATCAATCTGGCTGGCTATGTAACGGAATCTTTGAGCCTAATTTTAACCAACTTCCAGCTATTCGATTTCTTTGAAACTTTGCACACGTATTAAGGAAACATGACAATGCAATAATCTGCAAACAGTATCCTGTTATCTTTTTTGGATCGCCAGGAAAAAAATTCCATTATATTATAAAAACAACACCTAGGATGCCATCTGTTGGCAACATTTCAAACTTTGCTATTAAATGAAGAAGAAATTTTTAGTTTTTACACAATTTGGTTAGTTGCACCATTGGTGTTCAATTTTTATGAACAATAAAAATTAATAAGTTCTTTTACACAATTGGGTTAGTTGCACCATTGGTGTTCATTTATGAACAATAACAGTTAATAAATGCCGTTAACACGCTTTTTATTAACTTGGGTTGTAACTATCTG
>JACEGR010011348.1:0-15228 GCA_014170235.1 Listronotus bonariensis | reverse complement strand
ATTTAATTGAATGCGCGAAAGGGCGTCGGCGTTACTATTTTAAGAGCCTTTTTATAAATAATTTGATAGTCATATTCTTCTAAGCTTAAGCGCCACCTTACTAGTTTTGAATTAGGTTCTTTTAAATTAAAAAGTCAGACAAGAGGTCTGTGATCAGTATAGATAATATATAAAAAAAATACGACCCAATAAATAACAGCGAAAATATTTACATGCCCAAACAATCGATAATTTTTTTTCGATAACTAAATTACGCAATTCGGATTAATTTAAAGTACGTGATGCGTATGCTATTGATGGTTTGTCATTTGGAATAGTTCCTTGTAATAATACTGTAGTTAAAAGAAAAGGTTTAGAAAAATCTGGATATTGTAAAATTGGGGCATTTATTAAAAGTTATTTGCAATGTTCAACAGCATTTTTAAAGTCAGATGTATGCTCAATCTTAATATCTTTTTTAAACACCGTGTCATCGGTTTTTTTTAGTTTTGCAAAATCTTTAATAAAACGTCGGTAGTAACCTACTAAGCCTAAAAACGATTTTACTTCTTTAGTACTTTTTGGAATTGGAATTTTTTTAACTGCATGTATTTTATCAGGGTTCAAATCAAATTTGAAATTTGGCTTGTTACCTCTCTTCGGTGTATTTTTGGATATCTATAGGTTTTAGTATAAATTGGGGTATCGTCAGTTAATTTTATATTATGTTTAATGGCATTTTAAAAGATAAAAGTATATCTTCATAGTAAAAAATGTCCCTAAATTCATGACAAAGTGACGAATTTGTTTTTTTCCTCGTAACTACAATGGTCTAAATTAATGTTTTTTAAATTAGCTTTAAGTAAATTATCAATTTCTTTTTCTGGTTTTTCGTATGATACCGGGTGATCTATAAAATTAAGTTCATTTAAATTTATTTTTTCGCATTCGAGAGATTCAAGAAATTGAAGCTCTATAGGGTTTTCTCTTGGATTTAACGCGGTAGTAAAAGTTTGATAGTTTTCTATTTTTACCAGACATTTCGGAATTTCGATATGTCCTAATTTTTGATAAGGGAGAATACCATAACCATTGGGTATATAACAGGAAATTGTATTTTTGGATAGTTCGTGGTTAAATAATATAGAAAAAATATTTTCTATATTCTCAGAACTTGTTGGATTTTCGTGTGACGTATAGGAATTTCTGTATAAGGCAATTTTAATAAAGATTTACTGAAATCTAAATTCACATTTAATTGTTTAATAAGATCGAACCTATACGTCCTCAAAACTTATTAGAAAAGTCAAAAAGGTAAAATTGTGTACCAGAGGTATCAAAAGTTGGAAAAATTAGCAATGAAGCAACTTCGTTAAGAAAAGAAGTTGCGTGGACAGTTTGTACTTAATTTTTTTTTTTTTAATAAGACATGGAAATTTTTGATAAGCAATTTGAGAGTTAAATTTAGCATTAAATTCGGGATTTAAAATAAATGGTATAACTGTATTTTGTAATTATTTAAAAATATTATTCATGGTTCGAATTCAGGCTCGTTTGAGTTAAATTTGTATTTTCCGTTTTATTTTTGGGGTATTTTCGTAAAATTAAGTATTTAGTTATCTACGGCATTCGAATAACCTGTATCTAAATAATAAAAATTATAGGGTTGGTTATAGTCAATTTCTGGATAATTATAATTATTAGGATCAAAAGTATAATCATTTTCTGAATAATTAGCATTTTCAAAGTTATAGGGTGCATCAGGTAAATTATTTTGTTTTTCAGGCGTTTGCTGAAGAACTTCTTAATTAGAAAATTCTTGCGAAATAAATTTATTGTGAATAACCGTGTTTCCAGAAGAAGTGTCCATCGGTTCGATATTTCTATTTAAATTTGCCCTTAGAGACATTTGTCCGAAATTTTAATTATTAAAATTATTAAAAGTTTAAAGTTTTTGCTTCCCAAAACCTTTGTTCCTAAAAGTATTTTAAGAGTTATTATTATTGAAAAAATTTGGTCTTTGTTGGCTAAATGACGTACTAGGCTGTGAGAAATTTGAATTTTGCTGAAAATTAGGTCTTTGAGCAGAAGGATGGCGCGCTTGTGGCGGCTTCGGTGAGCGTCAATCTCCGGAGTTAAGCAGTGGAATGCGCGCCCATAATTTGGATGGGTGTCCGGCGATAGCGGTGTTTTGGGCAACGGCACACGGTGTTGCTGCTCGGGGATGCGGACCGAGCAACAACCATCCAAGTTATGGAATGAATGGTGTGTGAATGAGAAGGAGTAGGGGTCAAGGTACAATAAGCCTTCAGGCTGCAGTGCACCACCTAGGGGGCGGTCGTCGGACCTGGGTGGGATGACCCCGAAAGGGTGGAAAAAAAAAAAAAAGAAGGATTATTTTGTTGCAAAAAATTACTAAAATTATTTTGTTGTGGAAAACTAGAAAATGGTCTTTGGTAATTAAACATTTGTGATATGTAAGTCTGTTGTTGCATATAAGTTTGTCTTGGTATGTAGGTTTCAATCGGTTTATATTGTGGTACATTAAATCTTTGATTTTTATTTGGCATTACTGGTTGTTCAAAATTGGAATATTGAGCATTTTTGAAAGAAATAAAATCTTCTTCTTTACGCACATATGACATAGCTTGTTCTAAATTATTAGTATTTTTTATACGCGTTACTGACTGTAAATTGTAAGGTAAAACATTTAAAAATGTTTTAAGGGCAAAAGATTTATAATGATCAATTTATATTTTTTAACTTCTGCCAGGAGAAGCATTTAATTTAGCAAAAAGTAAACTCCTACAGTCTTGTATCTTCATACCAAATAATAACGGGTTTTTATTTTTAACAGGTTTTAAATTTAGTAAATCTTGAATTAAGCAATCAATTGAAATGTTTGATAAAGTACATCTTTTATAAGTTCCCAACTATTTAACTTAATTCTTAAAGTAATTAATTCTGCGGCTCTACCACCTAATTTACTTAAAATAGTGTCGAAAATAACAGTATTAATTGGGTCATTAGCACTATTTCGATTTTTGAAAGCCTTTTTGAAAGTTTTCTACCACAATTATACATCTGTTTAATAATTTTGGATTACCATCAAAAACAGGAATGTTATCAGCTTGATATCTTAAAAGTTGATTATTTTCATTAAACATTGTATTGCTATTGGAACCAGTATTAATTTGATTTATAGATAAAGTATTTAAAGATTCGATAAGTGAATCTAAATATCTAAATTATATTCGTTAATTAGGTAAATCTATTTTGAAGACTAGTTACACTCTGTACAATAAAAACACTTAGATATGTTTTTATGTTGGTTTAAAGATAACTTAGGCTATTTTAGAGATTAAAATAAGCAGACTTGCTTACCCAAGCAGCAAGCTGACGTTTTATTGACGTCTCTTTTAGTCATTTTTGGTCAGCAAAGACGTCATAATATGGACAAAATGACGTTAAATTGACCTCCTTAAGTCACAGACAAATGACGTCTTTAAGATGACGAAAAATTGACGCATATACTTTTCTTTAAAGCTAAAATGATACGATATTTTATATTTTATTTGAAAAAACTCCTTACTGCTTGCAACTTCCTTGCACTCAAGGTCGCATCTCTCGGGACACTGTACAACCTGGAAATGCAGGTTTTTACACTAGCCGAAGATATTTCTATCAAAGCTAATTGGATCACCAACCGCAGACCGGTCTCGAACTATTATGGTGTCATCGGTACGGTGTAGGCCTCGGTGTAGGCAATAAAAGCGAAGATGTTGAGTAAACGTAGCAGTTTATTATCCATTACGCCATCTATCGGTAGAGTTTTTTTCTATTTCAATTTTGTAAAATTATTAGTCTTATTTTTCTGTCATATGATATTTCGGTTGGATTTTGACACTAATCATATGATGTCACAAAATTTTTCTGGCGGGTTTTCTAAACATGACGTGATTAGATTTTTATGAGCTAGTATGACGAAAAATGACGTCGAAAAGACGTCACTTCAACGACGTCAAAAACACGTCATTAAAATGACGTCATAATTTTGGTCTGATGACGTCCTATGACCAAAAATGACTTCAAAATGACGTCATTATGACGTCAGCTTGCTGTTTGGGTAATTAAATAATTGTTATCTGAATGAAAATAGTTGTACGGTATGAATACCTTATGAATACAGGGTTAAACAAAACAGTAATATAATACACACAATACATTGGGTATCAGTTTTATTGGTTGTTTCTTCTTAAATCTACCTTAACCTAGGCCTAGAGAATCGGGATTCTTGATCGCTTTTTATGGCGCCTTATCTACCGCATGAAGTCACCTTCCCTGGTCCAATCGATGTTTTCAGGTCCTTGTTAAACACACTCGTTGGACGTTGGAAATTCTCCGAGGACTTGCTGAAGTTGGCTGCTGTTGAAGTTTTTATTTAGGATTCTTGATGTCGTGCGTCGCCTTAGATCGGCCCTATCTACACACGGCACTTCCCTCGTTGTTGTCGTTTTCTAGCCACCTTAGATCGGTACTATCTGCTTCGAAAACTTCTCAGACGTTCCGTAGGTTTTTCTTTTGGGCGAATTTTTGAAAAAAAAGTGCTAATATGCCCTTTAACACGTCCCAAAATGCTACCTTGACTGCGCCAGTTACAATACGGGACGAAGGAATGATGTTTTTAAAAACCTTTTTCTTGGAAAAAACACTTTTATTTTGAAAAACCATAAGAGATACAATAAAAATACTAAAAAAATACATTTCACTGAACAACTTTTGCATTTAACTTTTTCTTGTATCTCTTATGGTTTTTTCCAAAATTATAGTATTTAATTTTATATGGGACACCCTGTACATAAACACACATTTTGCATGTGCATTATTTATGCACATTTTAGTTCCCTGGACCGTAAAAATGCATTTTATTGTCATTAGGAATAAAATAATGTAATGCCATCATCTAAAAAGCATATTTTTGCCAAAACCTTTTTAATGATGAATGCCAACATCTTAAATGCATTTTTTCAGCATAACCTATTAATGATGGATGCCATCATCCTAAACGCAGTTTTTTCATCATAACTTATTAATGATGGATGCCATCACATTTTATGCAACATGTGGCCCAATAACGGCCAGTTGCCCATTTTGATGTCTTTTTGATACCTTTTTGCCAATGCCTTGCCGGCAAAAAAATGTTATATGGGTGGGAAATAATATTATGCTAGCTATATTTATAACATTTGTTATCTTTATTTCTAGGAGTGGCAATTAATGCTTATTAAGTAAATATACAGGATGGAACTGGCGTGGGTAATCGCCCATGGACTCGCGGCCCGCAAGAGGCCTCGCGCTATGGATTTTGCATTAAAATAAGAATAAAAGTAGTAAAGGGCCTTGCCCGAAAGGTGAAGCCCTTTTTTGTTTGCTTTTCAATGCTTTTTTCCCACAATACCATTTGTCCAGAAGGGGCCTCGCGGATATGACGGCCTCGCAAAATGTATCTTGCCCACATAAAATTTTGATCTTGCGCCGCCGCCGATCAATTTATTTGTTGCACAATTCGTAATATTGTGCAATATAATTGATCGTCTCGAAGGGACGCCTTATATATTTATAAAAACTAAATAAGGTTAACATTTAACATAATGAGTATTTTAAATTTTGTGACACACATGCCTCATAATAAATTTGACACAACTTTTCTACTTGAGTCTCAAAATTGTGTTAATTTTTTTATTTGTTGTTGAGTTATAAATTAAAAGTGTTTTGAGATAGGTATTTTAGAGTGTGTTATGTGGAACTATGTAATTAAAAAAATAAAAGTTTTTTTTTGTTATGTGCATTGGCGTAGCTATTATAAAGCTAGGTGGGGCAGTGCCCCAGGGCCCCTAAGCTTAGGGGCCCTATCGGGGTGTGTATAAAACACTATACGTTTAAAAGTAAAGAGAGAAAATAATATTTTGGTTCTAATTATTTTAAAATAATTCTGTCACTGTCTGAGTGACAAATAATATAATAATATGTATTTAATTACCTTCCATTGTAAGAACTACTAATAGGTATGTTAGCAATTTATTTAAGACACATATTTGCTTAATTGCACTAAACAGCAATACGTTAATTATGGCTGGTTTTTAGGTTAAGTAGGTAAGTAAATATGTATGTAAAATAAACTATAAGTAAATATGACTTACCCAACACCGACTCCACAGAAAGCCTAACAACTACATCCAATATGGCGGCGGTACTAGTCGAGTAGTGTATAATAAACTGTCGTTCCTTAGTACTTAAATATTTGTTATTGGGCATGTTTATCGTAATCAAAATATTTTTTTATGATATTTAATCGTAAAATATTACATATTATACAGTGTGTCTGATAAAGTTGGAACCATATGGAAAACTTTTTAATATTCATTTTCGAAAAAAAAATTCTTTATACAAAGTTCTGCATGGTCTAAAACTTAATATGCATTTATTAAATTTTAATTTTTTTAGTCTTATACGAGATATGTTAAAAAATAGAATTTTGCTCAAGAGTAAAGTACCTTAATTTTTGACAAAATCAGAAAAAGCTATTAAATAAAGTTGTTCAGAATTAATGAGCTTGTACAAATATGAAATTACAGCAATTAAGCATAAGCATTCAGATTTGGTGAAAAACGCTAAAATTGTATCCTGCCAGAAAAGTAATAATAATTTATATGGAAGGAATTTTTATACTAAACTGCTGTAACTGCATATTTGTACGTCTTTTATTTTACTTTTTTAAATAAAATTTTTTGATATTAAAAACTAAGGTACTTTACTGTTTGAGCAAAATTTATATTTTTTGACATATCTCATATAGGATTTAAAAAATAATAAAATTTGATAACTGCATATTGACTGAACTTTTTCCCCAAAATGAATTATAAAAAAGTTTTCCATATGGTTACAACTTTATCAGACGCAGTTTATAATCCAGTAATTAGTAATTTTAGTCTCTAAACAAAAAAGTGAAAAAAATACATTTTTTTATAGAAAAAGAAATTGACATACTTACCAAAGCAGTATTAATTTTTAGGTCGAATTTCGCATTACATTTTACACTGCTTTTATTTTAAACATGTAGACTAGAAAAATTTTAAATATTAGCAATATATTTCTATCTGTTTTGTTCGAATATTTTCAAATGTAGAATATATTATTAATGTACATTTAACATTACAATTAAATACAAATTATGTTTTTACTTACAATGTTCACAAAATTTAATAGATGATTAAATTAAACATACATTCTGAGCTTGATATGTATTTATTTATTTATTTCACTTTATTGTCTATAATAAGCCAAAAGGATATGACAACGTCAAAAATACAAATTAGTACTATAATTAAAAAATGTACAATAATATTGTTTTAACAACCTTAATTTTATACAAAATAAAATAAAATGCTAGACAAACTAATGTACTTTAAAACAGATTACAAATCACACAACCCCACCAAATTTGTTATCACCATACTTGAGCAGGTATCATCTGAAAATAAATACTAATATTATAAACTAACTTATAAACATTAAAAATATGTTATGCGAACTATTTATCCTTTTTTGTTGCCAGATTTTATCCGCTTCAATTGAGGCATATTATTTTTGGAAGTTAAAACATAACTTTTTTGTTTGGCAAAATTTTTAAATATAGATTTGAAAATTTAAATAAAAGTTCTTTAACTATATAATTTGTGTCATGTTTTTGACAATTATGTCCCAAAAATAAATTTTAATCTACACCATTAATATTATTAAGAGACAGAACTGTAACAATTTCTCTATGGTTCTGTTCTCTTAAAAAACTGATGGTTTGGTTATTAGTTTTTCTATAGTCATATACATATAAGCTGGACATATCACAACGTCATGGTTAGAGTAGCATAATCCACCCCTGTCGTTTGCAGAAATAAGAGTAGTTGGATCCAAAGTGCCAGTGCAACTTAGGAGGTCATTTTCCACACTTGTAATGTAATATACTATTTTCACATGTGGTCGTAGGAAAAGAAAACAGTGACCGAAAGTAAAACAGTACTGAGACCCTTTTTTTTGCTCTTCAATTTTTAAGGGGCCCCAATTTATTTGTTTGCCCCGGGGCCCCTGCTGCCCTAGCTACGCCATTGGTTGTGTGAATATTGTTTTATTTTAAATGTTTATCCCTAGGACAGTCTTAAAACTCATAGAACTAACTAAAAATAATGTGCAGATCTCTAATTTAAAATCTCAACATTTTAATTTTTAAAGCAAAGAGCTACGAAATTAAATTGAGCAGAGGATTCATGAATTGTAAATAAAACTACTAAATTATTTTCAAGTCTTCGGTAGTATAGTGGTCAGTATCCCCGCCTGTCACGCGGGAGACCCGGGTTCGATTCCCGGCCGGAGAGGAACTTTTTTGTTTTTAGAGGCAATCGAGAAAGGCAATTGCCTAACCAACGTAGATGCACAATGGCGTATATTTTTGTAGGTTTTTTTAACTTAAATTTTTTTTAACGAAGTCTGGTAAGGTAAGAGGCAGGAACACTTAAAAAAAATTGGATTTTTGGAGGAAAAAGAAAGAACCCCTGTGAACAGTGAGTTTTTCAGTGTGAAAATAATGACCTTTTTTCGTGATGGGAAAAAAATTGACATTGTATCGAGCATTGTATCTCTGTTAACAGGTACTAAAATGTGACTTTTCATAAAAAACTTTTTTCCCGTGGGAAAAAGTAAGTACTTTTTCCCGGACGTACATACACGTAAGTAAAAGTAAATATTTAATTTTAGAATAATTTATTATACAGAACTTACATTTCCCGTATAGGAGTCCAGTCAGATAATTTTTAACTTTATAATATTTCAAATAACCACTAAACGATCGCTTTTGATTTCAACTTTTTAATTTCAATCCGTCAAATTACGAAATTACGTTGTCAGATGGGGTCAGATACTAAATAATTTTCTTAAGGGTTTTCATAGTAATGAAAGGTCTAATTGTGTTTCATATCTACCAGTCGACCTGTTTGAAACTTCAACTTTTACACAATTAATTTTCTGCCTTTTATATTATGTTTTTTTAATAATAAGTCGTTGTTTTTTCCAGCACGGAAAAAATTGTGTATTATACATAGGAAAACTTTTAGATTTTACCTCTTGGTTTATGGTTTCTCTTTGCTTCGCGTCGTGAAACAACACAACCTCGAGCTAAAATCTAAAGCATTTTTCCCTTGTATAATAAATAACTATTGTTTTGTTTTCTATACATTTTAAGATTTATTTAGTCGATAAACTTATACAGTGAACCAATTTAAGTAAACAAAATTATTCCCCGCAACTATTTGTTACTCCGATTCATTTTTTGCCTATTATACAGTGTGTCCGCCTAAGTTCTCTACATATGGAAAACTTTTTTATTATTAATTTTACGAAAAAAGTTATTCTTTATAAAAAGTTTTGCATGGTCTAAAACCTAAAAAGCAATTATTAGATATTCCTTTTTTTCAGTAGGATACAAGGTTTCTCAAAAAACATAATTTTTTCAAGAGGAAAGTACCCTTATCTTTGAAAACATTGAAAAATATTATTAGAAAAAATGTTTAGAAATATAAATATGCAAACTCATTCATTTTCAAGAAAAAAAGTTTTTTTTGTTTATTTTTAGGATAAACCGATGGAAATTTAAATTTGTACATTTGTAAATACTAATTTTAAAATGTAATATAAAAGGAACGTTTAAGAACTGTCAAAACAGTAAAAAGTCACAGAAACGCTCGTTATTGCATTAAAATTTCTTGTAAATGAACGAGCTTATTGCATATTTAAGAGGTATTTTTAATTCTAAACATTTTTTTAATAATAAGTTTGAAATTTTTAAACGTAAGGGTACTCTCGTCTTGAACAAAATTTACATTTTTGAGATACCTCGTATACTACTGAAAAAATGAGTATCTAATGATTGGTTTATAGGTATTAAACCAGAACTTCTTAAAAAGAATATTTTTTTTGTAAAATTAATATTAAAAAGTTTCCCATATGTAGAGAGCTTAGGCGGACACACTGTATAATGTTGAAATATACAAGCTATGAAGTATGCAAAACTTTTAAATATCTCATATACCTTACATTTTTAGTGTGGGAATCACTATAGACACCCAGCTTATTTTTATTCCCAAAATCTAAAAATGGACCAATATACAGGATGTTCTGTTTAAAATAGGCGACTAATTGACATCTGAGGTGGCGAGAAGCGAGTAATAAAAAGTAGGTTATCAGTTTCTGGACACTTATTTGTTTAATTTTAAAATAAAAAAATTGAAATGTAGATCCTGGATCAGTTAATATTTAAGCAATTTAACATAATATACAAAGTCCACGGTAAGTAAGATAGGTTATATTAAACTTTTGTTTTTGTTTTTTGAATTTTTCAAAAATTTTAATTATTATAAAAACTTCACATTTTTGTTACAGAAATCGCTAATGTTACCTATTTTAAAGGAAAGGAGTAAATATCAATGTCAAAGCCTCACAACTGTGAGGCTTTGACATTGATATTTACTCCTTTCCTTTATACAATCAAGCCTATTTGAGAAAAATGGATGATTACTTTGATTTACCTATTTTACTTTTAATCCTATAATTCAAAAATAAAATAATCCACCGGGTTTTTTATTACAAAAAAATCATAAGTTTGACATGGATTTTTTTGAGCTTACCGTATAATTCTTGATCATTTTAAATATTGCTTTTAAAGTTCCCGGATATTTTTGGCATTTTCTGTAAAAAATATTTTAAAAATATATTACATTTTTTGTACTAGAGACCGAGGCGTTTGTGGTGCGCCACCCAATATAAGCAGATCCTAAATAACTTCAGTTTTAAGATTTGCAGCCAGTAAGTAGTAGTATTTTTGGTTTTAAAATATATGTATACGTTTTAACAAGTTTATAAAACCAATCTCTTTATTTGCTGAAGTAAATAATGTAAACTTAGATAAAATAGTATCAGGACACTCCAAGACCACCTTGTTTTTTCCACCCTGTAGATATATTTTGACGGTACTAAAATGTGTTAGTATTTTTCGTCTGAGTGCAACTCTCTCTCTCTCTCTCTGCAACTCTTATTCTAAAAGGTAAAAAGTAAATAAAATCTTAACTGTTTGTTGTTTTTTATCATCAAAAATTACATTTTTGAGTTTGTGCATTTTAGACCACTTAATAATAATTAAGTATGTAAAGCTAACAAGTGAGCAGAATTCAAAAATTTTTTGCTTAAAATATAGTGCTAATCTGATGCTAATTTAGTGCCAAAATTAAAAA
Organism: Listronotus bonariensis; assembly: GCA_014170235.1. Taxonomy (NCBI): domain Eukaryota; kingdom Metazoa; phylum Arthropoda; class Insecta; order Coleoptera; family Curculionidae; genus Listronotus; species Listronotus bonariensis. The sequence goes on along the minus strand of JACEGR010011348.1, from coordinate 3,913 downwards.
TTTGACGCTTTTCCAGGTTCCTAAAAAACGATACAATACTAGCATTGTATACACCAAATATCAATAACTTAAAAACAAAATATTTAAGTAATCTTATGCATCTCTAATTAGTGCTTTATGAGTGCTGGTAATATTTGAGAAGTACAGAAACTTAATTGAAATCATCGAACGGGCACAAAAATAGGGTTGCCAGATGTGCTGCCGAAAAAACCCGGAAAAATTAAATCATTTTACATGTTTCAACCTCACATCAAAAATCTTTACCTAGATACCAAACACTCACTTACATTAGGAGTATACTCTAACAATAGAAAAGGCTAAAACGTAATTGGCTTCCATAATTCCTTTCTTATTTAAATTATACCATTTTTTTAAAGTCCCACACAAAACCGGATATTCTCTTGTCCGGTTTGCTAAGATTATCCTGACTGGAAAGGCATCAGAAAAACCGGACTGTCCTGTCGAAAATCCTACACGAAAAACTAAAGTAACTATTAATTCATAGAACCTCAAGCGCCACAGACCCACAGACAGTCATGAAAAACTGTCACATTGGGGGGTCATGGTTAGTTCTTGTTAGTTAAATATTTTTTTAGTTCGCTTTATTAGGAAATTAAAAAAACTAACCAAAACTAATCATGGCCGTCTGTGGCGCTTAAGGTTCTATGAATTTTATAATCATTCACCATTTTGTCAAGAATGGATTTAATAGTATCGTTAGTGTTTTGTGTCCGTTCGATGATTTCAATTACTTATATATTTGATTTTAAGTTGATTTTTGGTATATACAATACTAGCTTTATCTATAGCTAGCATTGTATCGTTTATTCGGGACCTGGGAAGTGCGTCAAATTTTTAAAGTTGGCACTAAATTAGCACCATACCAGCACTGTATGTTAAGCAACAAAATTTTTAATTCTGCTCACTTTACACTGCTAGCTTACATACGTCTTTTTGAAGTTTATTCGACCATTCACCGCTTAAATGATTGGACATCTAATCCCTCGTAATTGGTTGCTGATGAATCTGATAAAAATTAAAATATTTGTAAATTTTACTCCAAATTGGCAGTTTTCAGTTTTTTCACAACCAATTTACATAATTAAACACTGGAAAAAACTCCTTACTGTCTTGGTGCTGCTAGCTTTTATATAGAAATATGCTATTTGTCTGAACAAATATTGTTTTTTTCATTTTTAAATGCTAATTGCCTAGGCAAATGCTATTTAACTAGTCTAACTAATTATAAAAATAACAAAATATTAAGAAACAATCTAAACGATGTACATGTACGAATTACAATATAATGTTAACAACAAACTACAAAATTTTATAAAGTATATAATTTATTTTGGTTAGTTCTGCAGCAAACACACTTATAATGTTTATTACATATATCACAGTTATTTGCCTAACAACGACCACGACCAGAGCCATTTTTCTAGGTAAATGGCTTTTAAAAAGAAATATTTTTCATAAAGTCATTTGCCGAGGCAGAAAGCATTTGCAATTGACCGATCAGCCTAGCAACAGGTCAAGGGTCAATTCGTCCAGCAACAGTATAACATCAGTATAATAACTGTATAACATCAGTATAGTAACAGTAAAGCAACAACATAGCAAAAGTAAAGTAACAGTATAGCAATAATATAGCAACAGAATGTTTCTATAATTACTGGGACCAGCCAGTCGAACGGAATAAAAAGTACTCTATGTCGGTTTCCTGGTTCTACCTCCCCAACAATTTTAAGCCAATTCTTCAGCCGTTCTTACTAACATTACTTTTTTATATACAGGATCAGCTAAATAAAGAACACATTATAGGCACTGTGGGGAAAAGCGAACGTGAATACCGGCATGTAAACATTTCGGATTGGATGACTAATCGTATAGCCTTTCTTTGTTGTTGCTTTACTGGCCGATATACCTTTAACTACTGGTTCTACAGTATACAGAAGGTCCGGTAATTAATGGTACACAAAAAAATCACAGATTTCGTATGCCAAAATATTAATAATTAGCCAAACATCCCTATATCCAAAAATTAATAATAAGGAAGATACAGGGTGTCAAAGTGAAAAAAATGTTTTAAATTTATTTAGATAATTTTTAATATGTTTTAAATATTTTATTAAAACTCAGTATCTAGGGGTTTTTGCAATAAGCTATTTAAATCTGATATTTTTATATGTAAACTATAGGGGACTAAATACATCTTGCTACTCTGTATGTACCACCTAAGTAAACCAGTAAATTTCCCCATGGTTTTTACACGAAAAAGTTTTTTCTTGTAAGAATGGCTCTGAGCAACCGTTTTGAAGATATCTGCATTTAAGTGGTTAAGTTCAACCAAAAAATTCTTATAAAAACAGCGAGTAAGCCATAACTACAACTGCCTTATGATAGACCAATGATAAAATGTATTCTTCCATATACTTTTGGTTGCACTTAACCACTTAAATGCAAATATCTTGAAAACGGTAGCTCTGAGCCATTCTTACAAAGTATAGGTACCTTTTTTGTGTATAAGGCATAGGAAGTTTACTGATTTACTTAGATGTGACATACAGGGTAGCACAAAAAGTTGGATCGTTTTAAAAAATTTGAATAGTGTAGCTAGCATCCGCTAGTTTACACAAAAAAATTAATATCAGATCTAAAATATTTTTGTTACTTTGACAACAACCTGTCTCTTCCCTGTTATTAACTTTTGGATATACAGGGTGGTCCTTAAGTAATAGGCCAAAATTCAACGGAAGAATTGTGAATTTAAAATATTGCGATTTAACTAAACTTACCCTAGTGCAAAAGTTGATATTAACTGAAATACAGAGTGTCAACGTTTAAAGAATATTTTTAGATTATCTTGATAATATTTGATACATTTTAAATATTTTAATAAAACTCGCTATCTAGAGGTTTTCTGACATGAGCTATTCATATCTGATGTTATTCTTTATGTATTAACGAGATTGGTGCACGGGTGATGATCACCCGTGGAGCGTAGTAAGTCTAAATAAATTGTTTTAAAAATTTATTTACTTATTTTTTTTTTGGAAAATGTTAAAAATTTTGATGTGTATCGCCTTTTTCTAACCAGTCCCGATAAAGTTTGGTTGATATAGTGGTGTGTAGCCTTTGGCCACGCACATTTGAAAATAAATGTTTTGAAAAAATATTATAAAAAACAAAACCATAAATGATGCAAAACAAAAAAATTATACAACAAATAATATAGACAATTAAAATGTCCATCTAAAATGTTATTTGATGAAATTGCATAGCTTAAATAATAACGAAGATATAAAAGAAAATGTGATTTTCATTACATTTTTTTACCAAGAAATGATAAAAAATTTATAAAACTTTATTAATATTATTTTTAACAATTTTATTTTCATTGGAAATTAATAAACCTAATAACTTTTACCCAAAAATAACAAAAAACTTCCAAAAATTGATTTATTATTTTTTATTTTTTCCAAGGTTAATAATATTTGGAAAATCCCTAAAAATCGTGTTTTTATTATTATCTCGATAACTGTTAAGTAAAGAGAGAAAAGTTATATAACTTTTAAGATAAAACATTTATAACTTAATCTTATTTTTGTTATAAAATTTTTACCATCTCTTTTAGTTTTTGAGATATTTACGATGTTATTTTTTTTTAATAATATTTTTTTCTCAAAAACTATAATAAATACAAAAAAATGTATAAAACAAAAAATTATAAACAATTAAAATGTCCATCTAAAATGTTGTTTAATAAATTTGCCTAGCTTAAATAATAACAAAGATATAAAATAAAATTAGAATTTTAATAAAATTTTTACCAAAAAATGATAAAACATTTTAAAATTTTTTATTTATATTATTTTTGACAATTTTTTATTATAAATTAATGAACATAACT
>JACEGR010011347.1:0-15232 GCA_014170235.1 Listronotus bonariensis | reverse complement strand
TATTAGCTTGGGTTGTATCTATCTATCTATCTATCTATCTATGTAACGGAATCTTAACACGCTTTTATTAGCTTGGGTTGTAACTATCTATCTATCTATCTATCTATCTATGTAACGGAATCTTTGAGCCTAATTTTTACCAACTTCCAGCGATTCAATTTCTTTGAAACTTTGCACACGTATCAAGGACCGATGACAATGCAATAATTTAAAAACAGTATCCCGTTGTCCCTGATTAGGACCGCCAGGATAAATAAATTCCTTTACAGATCCTCTGTGTCTCTTGACAAAATGGCGAAGGAATTTTAGTGAATAAACTGGAGCATTTATTTTTAAAAAACTAATTGATATATCGAACTAAAAAATGAAAAATAAATAATAGTTTAAAAAAACAAGCTTTTATATGCAACCGAACTAAAATTAGAAAATAATTTTTCATTACAAAGAGTTTGTCACTTCAGAATAAAAACGTGGGGTGCTTAATATATTAAATGTTATAATTATTCTATTTGCAAATATCTATGAGGGAAAAGTTATGAAAAAATAGTAAAATGCACCCCACGCTTTTTACTCTGAAGTGACAAACTCTTTGTAATGAAAAATTATTTTCTAATTTTTAGTTCGGTTGCATATAAAAGCGTGTTTTTTTAGTTTTTAAACTATTATTTATTATAAATGACATTTCTAATGTTATTAAAGTAGAACATCAAATATTTGCAGATGACCTGAAGCTGTATACTCGAATTGAGACCACGGAAGACTGTGATATATTACAAGAAAGTGTAAGTGCTGTGCAGGCATGGTGTAGGAATAATTGCCTTCTTCTTAATGCTGGAAAGTGCTCAGTTATGACTTTCACTAAAAACATTAATGCTGCTTATTACAATTATTATATTGGTGAAACTAAATTGACCAGAGTAAGTAATACAAGAGACTTGGGGGTTGTATTAGATTCAAGATTATGTTTTGATTTGCATGTTAATAAGATTGTCTCAGAATCTTTACAAATGTTGGGCTTAATTTTCAGAAATTGTCAATCTTTTAATAACATTGATGCTTTAAAAGACTTTATTTTTCATTGGTTAGAACAAAACTTGAATATGCATCGGTAGTTTGGTCACCATATTATGATAAATATGTGAGAGCAGTGGAACGAGTCCAAAGAAAGTTTTTAAAATATTTGGTTTTAAAAGAAGAAGGCACTTACCCTCAGAGGGGAATAGATGATGGCCTTTTGCGAAGAAGATTCAGTGTGGAAAGTTTAGAGAAAAGAAGAAATGTTCATAGCACGGTATTTTTATATAAATTAATTAATGGGGCCATCGTCTGTCCATCTCTGTTAGGTGAAATTAATTTCGCGATCCCGAGGATTGCAAGTAGGAACAGTAGATATTTTTATTTGCCATCGCCCAGTACTAATGCATTGTATATGTCACCAATTCAAAGAATGTGCTCCTTATACAATGGCATTGCATATCACTGTGATTTTTCCATGAATTATAGAGTGTTTGTTCAAGTATGCATAGAACATCTTTAGGTATGAGATTTTAGTCTTAAAGTTATATTAAGTTTCTATTTTGCTTTGAAATTATTTTCTGTATTGTATTATTTAATTTTATATAGTTTATATTATAGTTATATTTGTAGCCCTGTTAATGGTTGCCTGTTGGGCTTGTAATAAATAAATAAATAAATAAATAAACAAGTGCACTACCACTTACAATGTTAATCCGCGGTAAATGACAAACTAATATGGTTTATTTATTAAAAAATAAAAATTAAAATACTTAGTTCTTTTCTTTTTTTTTTAGACATTTACTTTAGGTGCCATGTCAGATTATTGTATAATTACCTTATTTCACACTATTTGTAAGTCACAACATAGTTTGATCTGACACTTCAATTGTAAAAAGTAAGTCAAGCTTAAGCCAAAGCTATTATATTAATTATTAAATAAAAAAAAATATATTATTTTTACTAAATTATTTTTCAAAACTTAAAACTATTCACCTAAATCTAATAATACCTGGTATATAACTAGCAATACTCATCATCCTTCTTATGGATATCATCCATTCCTGGGAGTCACTTTCACTGCAACCTGCCAGAAAAATTACGGGCTTCTTGGTCTTTCTCAAATTGAACACTCCAAAGGCAAACTGTTTGGTCCGGGAGTCAGTTCTGCAGAGTGTGGCAGATCTAGGCACTTGGACGCAGTTTAAGGTGTTGCCGTCTTCTGCGGATTTCAGTTTTAGTTCGACGCCCACCTCGATGCTGTCCAGTCGACGAATTTCGCACCATTGCCGTTGCCAAGCCTAGAGATAACAGTATATTTAAAAATAAGTACAATGGACATAAGAGGGTTAAGGTGACCTATTATCAATAAGTCCAAAACACAATAATTATACTTGGGGAACTTTATATTAATAATTCATAATTCATAATTCATTTATTTTCATGTTATTGACAAATTGTCTTGCATACGTCAAAAGATAAGGTTACAACTAGATATAACATACTTTTATAGCCTTGTTTTTAACACGCTTTTATTAACTTGGGTTGTAACTATCTATCTATCTATCAATCTATCCATCTGGCTGGCTATGTAACGGAATCTTTGAGCCTAATTTTAACCAACTTCCAGCTATTCGATTTCTTTGAAACTTTGCACACGTATTAAGGACCCATGACAATGCAATAATCTGCAAACAGTATCCCTTTATCTTTTTTTTAATCGCCAGGAAAAAAATTCCATTATATTATAAAAACAACACCTAGGATGCCATCTGTTGGAAAAATTTCAAACTTTGCTATTAAATGAGGAAGAAATTTTTTAGTGGATTGCAAAGTGTTGACAACGGTCCAAACATTTCCTGGAGTGCCATCTGTTGGCAAAATTTGAAACTTTGCTACTTAATAAGGAAGAAATTTTTAGTGAGTTGCAATCTTTTGCAAATTTTAAAATTTGCTACCATTGTCATTTCATAGGGGGCTGGTTATTTTCTTTTTGCTGCTTAATTAATTAGTATGTTCTAATTTACTGTTATATTAAGAATTTTGTGCAATATAACGAACTAAAAAATGAAAAATAATTAATAGTTTAAAAAACTAAAAACACGCTTTTATATGCAACCGAACTAAAAATTAAAAAATAATTTTTCATTAAAAAAAATATTTTCACTTCATAGTAAAAAGCGTGGGGTGCATTTTACTATTTTTTCATAACTTTTCCATCATAGATATTGGCAAATATAATAATTATAACATTTAATATATTAAGCACCCCACGCTTTTTACTATGAAGTGAAAATATTTTTTTAATGAAAAATTATTTTTTAATTTTTAGTTCGGTTGCATATAAAAGCGTGTTTTTTAGTTTTTTAAACTATTAATTATTTACAATATACTTAGGCTCTAAAATTAAAATTAAAATAATATTTAAAATGTACAGTAGTTACAAATCACAAGTACGGTTAAAATTAACATCATTTTATAATTAATAATTAATAGTTTAAGAAAACTAAAAAACACGCTTTTATATGCAACCGAACTAAATATTAGAAAATAATTTTTCATTAAAAAAATATTGTCATTTCATAGTAAAAAGCGTGGGGTGCATTTTACTATTTTTTCATAACTTTTCCATAATAGATATTTGCAAATATAATAATTATAACATTTAATATATTTATCACCCCACGCTTTTTACTATGAAATGACAATATTTTTTTAATGAAAAATTATTTTCTAATATTTAGTTCGGTTGCATATAAAAGCGTGTTTTTTTAGTTTTCTTAAACTATTAATTATTTTTCATTTTTTAGTTTCTGCTACTCTTGACAAAATGGCGAAAAAATTCCAACAGATTGCAACTCACTAAAAAATTTCTTCTTCATTAAGTAGCAAAGTTTGAAATTTTGCCAACAGATGGCAATCCAGGCAATGTTTGGACCGTTGCCAACATATTGCAACCCACTAAAAAATTTCTTCTTCATTTAATAGCAAAGTTTGAAATGTTGCCAACAGATGGCAACCTAGGTGTTGTTTTTATAATATAATGGAATTTTTTTTTCCTGGCGATCCAAAAAAGATAACGGGATACTGTTTGCAGATTATTGCATTGTCATGTTTCCTTAATACGTGTGCAAAGTTTCAAAGAAATCGAATAGCTGGAAGTTGGTTAAAATTAGGCTCAAAGATTCCGTTACATAGGCAGCCAGATAGATAGATTGATAGATAGATAGTTACAACCCAAGTTAATAAAAGCGTGTTAAAAACAAAATAGCACAGACAAGCATTATCCAATAATATGGTTTTTACTTTCTTCTCAAAGTTCTTATATGGCAGAACTCTTTATATATTTTCAGGTAATATATTAAAAAGCCCAGTGTTCTGGGCCACTTTGACACCTTTTCACTCTCCAATAAGCCGGAACTAGATCTTGTTTATGCCTTGTATTGTAGGTGTGTATACTTTGATGGGTCACATAATGGGACTCATGTTGTTTTATATATTTTAAGTTTTCAAAAATATATTGTGAGGGCACTGTTAATATCCTATGAGAGATGAATGCATGTTTACAGTCGTCTCTAAAACCAAGATTATCCAAAATTCTAAGGGCCTTTCTCTGTAGGCCAAAAACTTTATAAGTATCCGCAGCATGGCCCCATGCAATGATCGAATATGCGAGATGTGTGTGGAATACAGAGTGATAAGCTGTTTTTAATATATCAAGAGACACACAATTTGCCAGATTTCTCAGTATAAAGAGACTACTACTTAGTTTTTACACAAATTATTTATGTGAACGTTCCATTGGAGTTTTGGGTCCAAATTTACTCCTAGAAATCTGACTTCATCTATATTATCATTTTGGTCACCCACATCTCGCATTGAGAATAACACATTTTTTGTTTTGGCTATGTTAAGCAGTAATTTATTGGCAGTTGAACCACTGTTGAACCTTCTCCTGCGCAGCCCTGGCGAACTCAAGCGTAGTCTCAACAGTATCCCCTGCGAAAGCCACCGTGGTGTCATCAGCGAAAAGTGTGAACTTGACCATACGATCCATATTCGGAAGATCATTTATGTATATAAGAAATAATATGGGGCCCAAAATTGAGCCTTAAGGCACCCCAATGTTCAACACACTTTCCCCTGATAGCACCCCAGAGATATAATAATACCTAGTAAGTAACTCAGCTGACTGACTGACGCGCGCTCGTGGCTGCTTCGGTTGTATCGGCAAGCGTCGATCTCCGGAGTTAAGCAGTGAAGTGCGCGCCGCATAACTTGGATGGGTGACCGGCGGCACACGGTGTTCTGCTCGGGGATGCGGACCGAGCAACAACCATCCAAGTTAATGGAATGAATGGTGTGTGAATGGGAAGGAGTAGGGATCAAGGTACAATAAGCCTTCAGGCTGCAGTGCACCATCTAGGGGGCGGTCGTCGGCCAGGGTGGGATGACCCCGAAAGAGTAAAAAAAAAAAAAAAAAAAAAAGCTCAGCTGACTTTTAAACCAATAAAATACATTTTTTATTGTGGTAACGACCGTTACTGACTTTTTAAAATGAAATACATTTTTGTTCAGGTGTTTTTCCTAATCATTTAAAGTGCCCAAAGTATATACCCTCTAGTATACTGTATTCATTCTTATACCGTTCTGACTAAGGACTTCGATTATATTGCCTCCAATAAATCTTCCTACCGGCCGGCAGACTCCGTCCAGCTGCAGGCAGGGCCGGAGTGGACTTTTTCCTTTTCATTGAGAAGCAATTGAAATATTGATAGATAGATATAAATTGTCTAAAAATATGTAAAAATGTGTAAACAGGTATGTAGTTAGTATTTCTAAACATAATTTTGGGTACTAGGTAACTTTTATTACAATTTGAATTTTTAAAGAAATGGGACGATTCAAGTGGTAAATGTAACACAAAAGCACCATCCAACAGAGGGTAAGCGGATAACAATTATACATGCGGGATCAAAAGACGGTGACTTTTTGACGCAATGATCAGCGACAAGTAAATTATATCCAAGGGCATATATATATTCTTTGTCATTCTCCATAAACATCAAAAGACAATATAAACGAAAGCGATGTCGAAAAACGCTATTAGAAAGTCGTCAGTTAGTCACGTGATGACAATGTTTAAAAAATAAATTATAGTATCCCTAGGTATATTTTATAAATAATATTTTTGTTCCTATTAATAATAAAATATGTGATTATCAATGTGTTTCTATTTTTTCCTATAAAAAAGTAAAGTCCACCCTGTTACGTTCAAATTTTACAGCAGGTAACACCTGGCTAAAGCGCCGGCCGACAATAGGGGACAAAAGGGTCGTTTATTGGCCTCAAGAAGTCAGAACGAAATAAGTCTGAATGTACTTTACATTAGTGCGCAATTCTCTTCTGTACAATTCCAAAAAATGTTCAATCACTTACACCTTTGTACATTAAATCTCTATCAAATTTTAAAAAATTTAGGAATCAACTTAAAAACCTACTGTTGGGCAAGATTTATTATGATGTAAGTGAATAGTTTTCTGTCAGTTTTGAATTTTAAAATGTTTGTGTATTTTTTTTATATATTTGTTTTTGTATTTGGAATATTTTTTTTGTGTGATTCTTAAAAGTTTATGAATTATGTGTTTTTGTGTGTTTTACTTGAAAATATTTTAATTATTAGTTTTTTCTTTCTCTTTGTCAACAAGAACTATTTATTTTCTTGAAACAATAAAGAATATTTTGAATTATATTCGGGAAAAATCATAGCAAACCGGACAACAAAATGGCCGGTTTTTTTTGAGACTTGGATAAAAAATGCCATAATTTAAGAAAAAAATGTTATTTTGTTTATGGTGCAACACCACACCACAGGGACTATAATTAACGTTCCCAAGTGTAAATTATCATCGCCAATCAAAGAAACCTACCTTTATAAACATTTAAAATAATTAGAGTTAGTGATCGGCCGATACCGATAAAAATACCGGTGTGTCGGTATATCGGCAAATCTTGTCAATAAATATCGGTGTATTTAAAATTAACTATTTTATTTATTTGTGAGAAAAACTATTTTTTATTTTTTTTTAGACTAAATTATTTCTAATGTAATTTATTTTTATAATTTTAATGGTAACATTAAAAAAGTAATAAAAAGAATCCTTATAATAAAATAACAAATAAATTATTATTATTATGAATATTTGATTTCTACCCTTTTTAAAACCCATTTTCCTATTTACTTTAGACCATTTTTCAATTAAATTGTAAAGATCACATTAATAATGCTGCAACCATACATACACATAGTGCTCCATGGCACACTGGGATTAAAAGTCAATGATTTCCATTTAATGCAAAAATAATGTAAAATACATAGAAAAACGGGGTTTTAAAAGGTAAAAATCAAATATTGTGTGTCACTTTAGCTTTAAATCAATAATTTTGTGCAAAAAGAAGGGATAATATAGTATAAACAAGATTAGTTTAAATTTAAATTTTGATGATGGATATCTCAGGAACGAAACGTTTCTGCCAAAAAATTTAGATTTATGAATAGCACCCCAAAAAACCCCCGAGTTGCCGCAGGTTTGCAGAAAATTACCAAATTTCATATTCCTGGACCATACAATCTACCATTTAGTAAATATTTTCTTTTAAAAATTAATGCCCAGTTTCACAATTGCCACTTAAGATAAAGGTTCAGTTGAACTCAACGTGGTACCTGAACCTGCCCATTTAAAATATATTGCTGTCACTATTGGCATTAACTTGACAGCAATATATTTTAATGGATGGTATTTATTTGGGTACACGCCAAAATAAAATTAAAAGTACTAAAAAACCAAAAAAATTTAAACAAGTAAAAAGATAATTAAAAATCGACGTTTCGGTGGCAAATCTGCCACCGTTGTCAAGACAAATGGAATAAAAATAATAAAAATAAAAACTTACTATTATTTAGGTTTTAAAATTCAAAATTTTTATGTTTTTCTAGGATATTCTGAAAACTTTGACATTAAATGTCAAAACATGTTTGTTTGGTTATAGTGTCATAGTGACATAGATAACTGGTTGCTGGTGTATTGATTGTTTATTTTACAAAAAGGTGAATAGTTAGTTAATTTTTAGTCTTCCTGAAGATACTTCAGTATGAAGCAAAGGCAACCAAGTGTTATTTAAATTAACTGAAATTGATGCTACACAATTATCTTTATTTAATAATATATACGCACTTTCTTTGATTTTGCGTTTTTTAGAACAAGTTTCCTTTGCTAAAATGCTCGAGGCATCCCAGTTTATTTTATGATTGTTATCAAATGCGTGTTGGCAGATTTTTGATTTATGAAATTCTGTGTTTTTAATGTATGATCTGTGTTCTTTTATGCGTTTGGCTAATGGTCTACAAGTTTCACCTATATAAAACTTATTGCATTCGCAAGGTATTTTATAAATGACATTTTTGTATTTTCATTTAAGTTGTATGGTTTTGTTTTTGTTAATTGAGATCTGATTGTGTTTTGTGTTTTAAAGATTGTGCGAATATTAAATTTATGCCTATTCGTTGAATTTTATTTGATAGTCCGGGAATGTATGGTAAAAATAAATTTGAAATAGGTCTATTTTGATTTTGTCTTATAACTGGAGTTTCAAATTCAAGGAAACAATTATTTATAAAATCAAGAGGATAATTATTATGAATTAAAATATTTTTAAATAATCTTTTTCAATATTTATATTTTGATTAGAACAAATGAAAAAAAAACAAAATTCAACTAAACCATAACTTAAGTGCAAATTGTAAAACTGGGCACAGGTGTTAAAATTACCTATAAGCAATTATGTAACAACAAAAATAAATACTTAATTAATTATTGCTTACATCTAGTCTAACAATTATGACTAAAAGTAGCGATTTTTTTGTAAACTTTAACACCCTGTATCTTGAGAATAAAACTGTTGTGGACCCATGTTTATATGAAATTTTTATAATATCAGCAATTAAGAAACACCCTGTATATTCATAGTATGCTGGTAAGACAGCCTGCAGTGACTTAAATTATTTTAAGTTTTCTGACTAAGAAGATATTTTAAATACCTTTTGAAAAATTAATTACATGATTTTCCCACTTAAAATTATTAACAACAACATTCTTGCTTGCATTTCAGAGTCATTAGTTAGCCTAATTGCAATAATTAACAATTTGTTAAATATTTCAGTCAATGAGGTCAAATAACTTCTAATTCAGTTCTGACATAAAGGGATATGTTATTTACAAATATATTAAGTCTGCCAAATCCTACAAATGGGAACAAATCATTTAATTAAAAGAAATAAAAATGGGCCAAACATTGATTGAGCTTTGTGGTACTACTCATACTATGGTATTTAAAAAATAGTATGTCCCATATTAAATGAACATACTGCTTTATTAATTCTACTTGTTGGATAGAATCTATAATTATGTCTATAACCATGGCTACTGGTGACATGGAATAAAATAGGATAATTGTGGCAATGAGCACATCTACGTAATTCTAGCAAATATAAGACATCAAAACAAAATTATTTAAAATAGAAAAACAGTGTAACGGATTTAAATATTTGAAAATAAACTGCCATCATAAAAATAACCATTAAAACAGCTTTACAACTTAAGAATTTTATGCTTTAGGAATATATGAAAAAATACAGTTCCTTACCCTCAGGGAACTGTAGACTTTCTTCTAAGCATGGAGTCTTGGTTAACAGAAGCTGTTTTAATGGTTATTTTTGTAGATGACGGTTACAATGATATCCGTTACTGTTATTGCAAACTGTTTTGATATCTTATTTGCTAGGAGTAGCCAATTCCATCTATTCCGTAATCATAAGTAACCGAGTTACTGAGCCATAATGGGTTATCAACAGTAAATTAATTCTGTATGGGACATACCGCAATATATATGGTATAGTACCTGAAAGCTAATCGGCCCATTTTTTGTACAATTAAATGATTTGTTCCCATTCTAACAAGATTAATATTTGTAGTAATCACTGTCAGAGACTGCATTAGAAAGACCCATTCATTGACTGAAAATGACGCAGTGTATACAGTAAACTGCTGTGAGGTCTGGCGTGCAACAAGTGTTGTGTTAACTATAGGCAGTGGGAAAAATATTTTCAAACTAAACTATCAGAAAACTAAGATGACAGAATAAACACTGTCGCCTGCTGGTAATACGAGAATTGATATTAGTTCACCATGGGTCCCTTCTCAGGCTGAGATGTTAAAGTTTCGCTACTTTAGTCATGAGTGAGATATGTGTAATTAATTTATTTTTGTTGTTACATATTGCTGTTAATTTTAACACCTGTGCCAATTTTGCGCTGAAGTTATGGTTAGTTAATTTTGTTTTTTTGTTCTAATCAAAATATAGATGTTGAAAGATTTGTGCATATTTGCAATTCAAAATAATTATCTCTTGTTTCAGTTATAAGACAAGTATGAACTGTTTCAGAAGACTGACACACCATAAGTTCTATCAAAATTCAGCCTTCTGTGCAAGGCACCATCGGCGTGGGCTACGGCGATGGTGCAGGTGTGCAGCGCGGAATACGTAATGATCGCTCCGCGGGGCTCATGGAAGTCAGAATCTTTCACCGGCCTGATAACGATCTTAAATCAAGCACGGGATTGCCTCGGTATTTTAGCAGGAGGCTTTCTAAAAAACACTGGAAGTCAAAAAAGATAGCGGTATATAATATTAGAGAGATGTTGTGGCATCAATTGTTCAATAAGCTAACTTGCCCAATTATATGCTAATCTTCAGGAGATATATTCACTTACTTTTTATGCTGTCAATATCTGCCAGCAACCAGTATCTATATTAAACATGACATAACCAAACATTTTGACATTAATGTCAAAAGTTTTCGAAACAGAAAACATATAAAAATGCAATTTTAAAACTTCAACTCAATACAACAGTTTTCGGCCCACATTTTATTCCATTGTCTTGACAACGGTGGCTGGTACCAACAACGTCGATTTGTTTACTTGTTTAATTTTTTTTTGATTTTAATACTTTAATTATTTGGCGTGTGCAAATCCGATAAATGTGCTGTCGAGTTGGCTTCTTAATTGTTTAACAATATATTTCAAATGAACTATGTACTTATTCCAACTGAACACCTCTTAAGTGGCAGTGAAACTGGGCATTAATACCTAAAAAATGTTACTAAATGTGGTGTATGGTCGAAATGTGAAATTTTGGTAATTTTCATACATTGAATTAACCTAAATCTATTTTTGCTGACTCTCCTGGTATCCATCATCAGAACAAATTTAAACTAACTATATTATCCCTTTACTGAAAATAGCCCAAAGAAGTGACATCTGTGATTTTACCTTTTAAAACGTTTTTCTATGTATTCCATTATTTGCGTGATGCTATCCAGTATTCGCGCAATATGTATGTTGCAAGCAGTATTAATGTGATGTGGCTGCCCAATTTAATTGAAATGGTCACAAAGCAAATAGGAAAATGAGTTTTAAAGAGGTAGAAAGCCAAATATTCATAATGGCTAATAATTTGTTGACACATTATAAAGGATTCTTTTCATTACTTTAATGTTACCATTAAAATTAACATAAAAATAAATTACATTAGAAACGTTGGTGCAAAAAAAAATAAAAAGCGGATTTTCTCTGAAGCAAATAAAATGAGTTAATTTAAATACACCATTATTATTGAACAGCCGCCATGACATCGGCGTCCTGCTCCCAATTATTTGAAATGTTTATAAGTACCCGCGGGAGGCCCGTTCACGTGATTGTGATTGTTGCGCCGCAAGCAAGGTGGCATTTTCTTAAATTATGGCATTTTTATCAGAGTGCCGAAAAACCGGCCCATTTCTTTCCCGAATATAATTCAAAAATAGTGCTATTGTTTCAGAAAATAAATAGTTCTTGTTGATAAAAGAAAAACACATGAGTAAAATTATTTTCAGTAAGCCTGAATAAAACTTTCAAGAATCTACAAAAATCTCAGAAATACAAACAAATGTAAAAAATCTGAAAGCAAAATTCAACTGAAAAACAAAACACGTCATAATGTACTTGAGTTTTTAGTAAATGTGCAGTGTGTTGAAAATTGCACTGTATTACATTCAACATTCGTTACTGACTCTTGAATAAACGACCCCTTTGTCCCTGTCGGCCGGCTTTGTACCTATATGCGCGGGCAGCATAGGAAAAAATAGAAACATGACAACTCTGTTTATTATTAATAGGAACAAAAAATATTATAAATGCCCAGGAATATTATAATTTATTTTTAAACATTGATAAATATTTGACTTTTTCGACTGTCTCGCCGGCATGAAGGAGTGACGAGAATACCATGCCGCTGGTTGAACGCGTCGCCTTGCGTCGAAGTCACCGTCTTTGATCCCGCATCCCGATCGCCTCTGCCCGGACGTGGGCCGTTACCGCTGCGGCAACTTACATACCCCAGCTACTCAATGAAAAAGAGCACGGCTGAATTACATTTAGAAGTAATCATCAGAGATCTAATCAGAAGCATTGCTAAGATGAATACGACTCAGAGGAGTATATACTGGTACTCATGTTAGGAAAATTACTAATTCTTCATTTTAAAAAGTCGGTAACGATCGTTACCACATTCGGTTTAAAAATCAGCTATTTGCCTTCCCCGTTCACCGTTAATTCCATTACTTGGACGGTTGCTCGGTCCATCCCGAGCGTACCGTGCCGCCGATACCGTCAGTCGGCGCGCTTCATCCGGAGGATCGACGCTTTGCCGACCGAGTCGTCGGCTGTGGATACCCTGGTGTTGTCTTATCGAGAGAGATGATGTTAACGTTGAAGTGCCAAGGCTTCAGTTTTGGGCCCCATTGACTTCTTATATACATAAATGATCTTCGAATATGGTCGAAGTTCACACTTTCGCTGATATTCATTTAATTCGCCAGAAGTACTGATGATTCAAACTATTCAATAATTGCCCAACATAACAAGCAAAAATGTTATTCAATACTTGCGAAAACAGTGACAAAATGATAATATGATCCTAGTGGAGAACGTTCACATAAATAATTTGTGTAAACAGAGTATCTTGCTGCCTGAATCTGGCAATTGGCTATTCTCTTGATATATTGACAGCTCTTCTGTATTCCCACGCACATCTCGCTGATCGTCTTACAAAGAGTTTGACGACGGATATTGAGCGACTATGCGTCATCTCGCCAAGATTGTGCCCTCTATATTTTGAAGCAAATATAAGCAACATGATCTGACCAATATTGTTACATCCAAGCCAGCACCTATTTGGGCATAGAAGCAAGATCTATTCAGCGTGAAGGTGAAAAGATGGAGGCGAAAATATATAAAGGTTGCCATATAAACATGAGGAAGCAAAAACCTATTATTGAACAATCTATTTTATTTTTAACACCAACTGAGTTGCTAACTCTCCTGGCCTCCATCAATCCCAGCTGCCTATGGCAGCGAGCCAACCCGTATTCATTTCTTTAACTTTGCACACTGTATTTGTCAACAATCTGCCATCTTTACAGATCGCCGAAGAAAAATTCCATTATAATATAAGCACCTAGCACTGCATCTGGTGGCAACATTTCAGGCTTTGCTATTAAGTGAATTACAGTGGAGTTACAATATGTTGGCAACAGTCGCTGAGGCCTGAACCTGTTCCGGCAAATTTCAAGCCTATGCAAAGAAGAGAACCACGAGCGGTACAATCTGGAATTTTTCGCCTATTTCAGATAACGAAAACTAAAAATGAAAATAATTAATAGCTTAAGAAAACTAAAAAACTACACGCTTTGTATGCAGCCGAGACTAAAAATTAGAAAATAATTTTTCATTAAAATATTGTCATTTCATAGTAAAGCAGCGTGGAGGTGATAAATATGATTAAATGTTATAATTGTTATATTTACTATCTATCTATGATGGAAAAGTTATGAAAAATGATGAAGCTGCCCCACGCTTTTACTGTGGAATGACAATGGCGGTATTTTCTATTCGGTACATAACGTGTTTGATTTTCTTAAACATTGGTGTAATTATAAAATGATATTGGTACAACCGTACTAGTGACTGTAACCTGCCATTTTAATATTATTTTAATTTTAATTTTAGAGCTAAGTATGTGTAAATAATTAATAAGTTTAAAAAAACTAAAACATAACTACATATGCAACCGAACTTAAAATTAAAAAATAGTTTTTTCATTAAAAATATTTTCACTTCATGAAAAGCGTGGGGTGCTTAATATATTAAATGTTATAATTAATATATTGCCAATATCTGTGATGGAAAAGTTATGAAAAATGTAAAGCCACGCAGTGACAATATTTTTAATGAAAAAATTATTTCTAATACAATATTAATTATTTTCATTTTTAGTTCGTTATATTACACAAAAATTCTTAATACTTAACAGTAGAGCATGCGGGTGATTAAACGGCAAAGAAATCAACCGGCCCTATGAAACTGACAATGTGTAGGGTTACAGGCCCAGATGACTAAAAAAAATTTCTTCATATTAAGCAGCAGGGACTAATTTTTGCACCAACAATGTTGCTCAGTGTTTGGACAGATGATCCTTTCATCCTGTCCTCATGAGAACACTTTCAAAACAGCCTGGCATCTAGGTGGAATTTTCCTGTAAAGATGAGTACTGTTTGCGAATTGTCATGGGTCCTTTGTGCGAAATTTCAAAAGTCGAGTAATGATTGTTAGGTAGGCTCAGATTCCGTTACCAACCGGCCGGACCAGATGAATGGGTCAGATGGATTACAACCCAAGATAACAAGTGTTAGCTGAATGTTACTCGATTCTTTGGCTGCCCATCTTTGACTTGTCTCAAATAACATGAAATAAATGAATTATGTATGTGTAGATACGCCTTCCGTGCTATTTTAAATGCTGCTACTGTTATCCCAGGCTGACTTTGCCAACTGCTGTTACAGCTCCTCAGCGAACGTCAACAAATCCCACTGAACATTTCTTCGTCCAGATCGCTGATCTATCGCTCCCAGTTAGCTGTTGCTGCTAGTGTTCCGAACGAAGACAAAATATTGCCCAGTTATACCGAACGATACTTAGGCCCAGGTGAACAATTTGGATACGAAAAACTATTTAGTAAAAATAATATTTTTTGTTTAATAATTATAATAACGATGACTTAC
>JACEGR010011346.1:0-15233 GCA_014170235.1 Listronotus bonariensis | reverse complement strand
ACACTCCTGGACAAAAAAACCGGACACACTAAAATTTTCTCAAAGTTTGATGTCTCTGTATTTTATTTTTTAGTTCAGTTTGTAACCATTACCAGTTTAGCAAGATCCATATCATTAAGGAAGCTTACTGAATTTTGCAAGAATTACTGCAGTGATTTGATGGAATTATACTGAGTTAAGTCAAGGTATTGTTTTCCAGTCTAGAGTTAGACATATAGCTGTAAAACTGATAGCTGTCTATTTTTGTTGTCTGATGACTTAAGAATTAACACTTTGAGGAGGAAATAAATTCTCTACATTTTGCTTATTTTTTATTCTCCACATCTCGATATCTTTATTCACCTGAAAGAAATACATTTAAAGAAAATAAAAATGCAGTTTATCTGTCTTAAATTTTGCGTGGTATAGAGACTGGACTGCCAAAGGGTGGGGGCGTGTGCTATTCACCGATGAATCACGTTTTGTTTGCGTTCACCGGATGGACGAGAGCGAGTCTGGAGAAGACCAGGAGAACGATTCTCTGAATGTTGTATATCTCCAAGAACACCCTTTTGGAGGCGGCAGTATCATGGTGTGGGCTGGAATTTCATTACACGCCCATACAGACCTCGTTTTAATTGAAAACGGTGCTTTAAATGCTAACCGTTAGTATCGAGGAATGTTTAGCGGACCACGTCATTCCTTTTGCTCCATTTGTTGGTGAAAATTTTCTTTAATGCACGATAACGCCAGGCCCCATATTGCAAGAATCGTCAATGAATATCTGGATGAAATGGACGTTCAGCGATTAGAGTGGCCTCCACGTAGTCCTGATCTAAACCCGATCGAGCATGTGTGGGACATGTTAGGAAGGCTTATTCGCAACCGACAACCAGAGACAATTCCAAATCTTCGGATGGCTCTTCTTGAAGAGTGGGAAAACATTCCGCAAAGGGCAATGGACGACTGTATTCTGAGCTTACCACGTCGCATGGCAGCAGTTATTAGAGCCCGAGGAGGCAATACACAATATTAGTGTTTGTTTGCTTGTTTAAGTTGATTAATCGGTACTTTGTAATTTTTGCAGATAAATTGCATTATTTTCTTTTAAAATGTGTGTTTTCTTTCAGAATAAAGATATCGAGATGAATAAAAAAACAAAATGTAGAGAATTATTTCCTCTTCATGTTACTCTACATTTGAATAAAAGACGGCCATCAGTTTTTACCACAGCGTGTCTTAAACTTGCATCAAAAAAACAACATTTTGATTTACTCCGGTATAATTCCATCAAATCACAATGTAAGGCAATTTTGCAAAATTCAGCAAGCTCTTAATGATATGATCTACAAACTGGTAAAAAATGCATACAAATCGAACTAAAAATAAAAAAGTTACGAGACATCAAACTTTGAGAAAATTTTGTGTGCCAGGTTTTTTGTCAGGAGTGTATTTCAAGGCAGTTGCAACTGCAAAGAGAAAGCATCTCCGAGTGACATTACAACCCATATGTTCATAAGCAGTCTTTTTCAAATTAGAGGTCCAAGCATCACCCCATATATCGTATTAACATGTGTAAGAAGGAACACGCCTGTATATTCGTTTTTATTTATTACAGGAGATCCCCAAGTTTTGCACTGTCTCTAGTTGTTATCAAAGAAATGTAGTTTAAAGTGTTAATTGGACAGGTTACCTGTTTGCTATGGTCTGAAGTCGGACCAGAGTCACTTGCGTCCTAATTGTACTATTATCGTCAGTGATTTCATCTGCTGAGCTGAGCGCAAAAGTTCGCGCATCCCCGCCGCAAGTCCGATGTTATGACGAGTTTCCCGGCTTTTAGAACACACCACGGTTATTGACGGCTACGTTAATAGGTGCATCACAGTACCATCCGTTTTCGGCGAATAAAGTAAGTACAGTTCACAGCCATCAGGCGCCGGCTAACATTATTTAGCATATGGAGTTTTTACTACACTGAAAAAACATTATGCATGTGAATCAGCCATTTAATTTTTGAATTTTAATCATTTTTTAACACGCTTTTATTAGCTTGGGTTGTATGTATGTATGTATGTAACGGAATCTTTAAGCTTAATTTTCACCAACTTCCAGCGATTCGATTTCTTTGAAACTTTGCACACGTATCAAGGACCCATGACAATGCAATAATCTGCAAACAGTATCCCGTTATCCTGATTAGGATCGCCAGGATAAATAAATTCCTTTATAGATTTTCTGTAGGAGAGTAACAGAGAAAGAGCTAGTGCGCGAGCATGCGCATGCGTGCAGTTTCGGACGTACTCTCAGCATAAGGCTGACAGAAACTTGTTCGGAGTAGTTGCGTTCTGAAACCCCATGCAACAGTGAAGCTTTAAATGAAATGATTAGATTACGAAATAGTTCGTGAAACATTTCAATATCACATGTCCGCAGAAAACTAATTGATATATCGAACTAAAATGAAAAATAAATAATAGTTTAAAAACTAACATCTTTTATATGCAACCGAACTAAAAATTAGAAAATAATTTTTCATTAGAAAGAGTTTGTATTACAGTAATAAAAGGTCAAACAATGAATCATAATTATATACCTCAAAATAGAATTATAATAAAATTTAAGATAATAACAGAATAATTCACTTCAGAATAAAAGCGTGGGGTGCTTAATATATTAAATGGTATAATTATTTCATTTAGTAAATATCTATGAGGGAAAAGTTATGAAAAAAATATGTAAAATGCACCCCACGCTTTTACTCTGAAGTGAATTATTCTGTTATTATCTTAAATTTTATTATAATTCTATTTTGTATATAATTATGATTCATTGTTTGACCTTTTATTACTGTAATACAAACTCTTTGTAATGAAAAATTATTTTCTAATTTTTAGTTTGGTTGCATATAAAAGCGTGTTTTTAGTTTTTTAAACTATTATTTATTGCGTTTAAACACAAGCAATAACTTTTAAGTATTAAAATAATCGTCCAAAAGTGTCAAATTTGAACCATATTTTTGCTGTAAAAGATTTCAAAATAATTTTAAACCACAATTTGGCCATTTACGTCACTGTTTATAGAGTCGCGAAAATGAATGCTTTCAAAATTATTTTATTTCATGTCATCACTTACAATTTAAACTCTTACAACAGAAGTTAATCTATTTTATTTTAAAAATTTTGTAATTTTATGGATGCTCTACTGTTACATCAGCTCTTTCCATATTTCCATTTTATTGTTATAACAAAAACCACCATAAGAATACATTTGACATATAATTTGTCAATCCTTTTCGAAACTTTACCCTGTGATGGTTTTGAAATACAAGTGGCATTTGTGACGTCATTACACGAAAAAATTTCGACGCGAAAATATGGCTCTATTTTAACTATTACAGATCTTTAAAACAACAACTTAGGTTTGTTAGAGTAAACAATACAATTAGTTAATTTAATAAAAAAGCAATTTTACTTTAAATAATTAAATTTGTGATTAAAACAACTTCTTTATCTTCAAAAATAAAGGAAATACTTCTTACTGCTTGTAATATTCTTGCACTGCAAGGTTGCATCTGTGAAACACTGTCCGATCTGGAGATGCAGATTTTACACTAGCCAAGGTTTTCCTTCAGAGATAATTGCGATCACCAACCGCAGACCGGTTTAGGCGATAACAAAAAAATCAGAAAATTCTTTGGTTTCGGCAATAGGGCAGAAAATACAGTTGTAATAAAGCAATTAGAAATGGTTTTAACATCCAAGATCCTGTTGATCCAAAAGTAATTAGTACAACTCGTTAATTATAAAATTATGTACAGTTTGTGTATTTAGTGTAAATATTTCCGGAAGTCCAGTTTTAACTTTATACCCCTTAACTTTTTTCTTTTTTATCCTACACAATTAACAAAAATATATGTTTATTGAGTTAATTCTATAGTTTTTAATCAATTATTCAATTTTTATTTAACCTTAAGATATACAGGGTAGAACAAAAGTATGTTTTTTAATGAAACCCCCTGTATAATATATCACCATTATAAACATCGTCCAGAAGCTTCACAAAAAATACCACGTTTAATCATTTAATATATCCATCTTTATAACTTTTGGATTTATTTATGTTTTCCAACAGTTCCATAAGCTCTTAAAATCACAAAAACACTGAATTGTACTGTGAAGTTAGTAAGTCTATAAAAAAAAATTATTGACAAAAAGTCATATCTTTAAGACCCTTATTTAATATTCTGTTGTTGGTTAATTCTTTTATTTTATATGTTTAAATAGAAACAAATAAAATTTCCAGCAAAATATTTATTTTTGGTATTGAATACACATATGTTTTATATAGTAGGCCAACCACATTACAAAATAATTAAAACTATATTAGTAAATGATAATTTCTTTAAAATTGACACAAAACTTTTCTAAATAATTAAAATATCATTCAAAATCAATAATATTTATTTATAATAGTTATTTGATATGTCCCAGAAGATATTTGATCCGGGCATCCGGGCAGCAGCCTGTGTTATTGACACTGTTATTATGAAAAAAATGTTTGATTACAAATTGTAAACAAATGTTAACAAAGGAAAGACTATATTTTAGAAATAGATAACATGTTTATAAATAAATCTTAACATTCATACACATGGTGCAGGCATTTTTTCCTACCTACCTGAAGGAAGGCATGACGGATGCCATAAACTTGCATTGAAACACCCCGTTCGCACTTACTCGCGAGCCTCATTTTGCTAGACTCGAAGGTCTGACTGTGTGTATGCCCATTAAATATAATGTATAGGAAAAAAGTTTATTCCTGGGTTTTGTAGAAGAAAGACTATTCTCAGGGTTTTGTTATTTAAATTTGGTGCAACCATTTAAGTTTTGTGATAAATTGGGCTCTAAAAAGGTCGTCCGCTAATTAATAGTACCCAAAAAAATTACATATTTCTTATGTCAACATATTAAGATTTAACTAAACATACCTATATCCAAAAGTTAATAATAAGGAAGATACAGGGTGTCAAAGAAAAAAAAATCGATAATTTTTTATATATTTTTAAAATTATAGAATTAATTATAAGGTATATGGAAGAATACATTAAATCATTCGTTTATCATGAGGCAGTTGTACTTATGACTAATACACTGTTTTTAAATGGTTGCACTAAACCACCAAAATTCAAATATCTTGAAAACGGTTGCTCAGAGTCATTTTTACAAAGTATACCTTTTTTGTGTAAAAACCATTGGGGAGTTTAGTGGTTTACTTAGATGGTACATACAGTGTAGCACAAAAAAGTTGGGACATTTAAAAAATATATTATAGTGTAGACAGCCCCCTCTGGTTTGCACATAAAAATAAATATCAGATGTGAATAGCTCATCTCAGAAAACCTCTAGATACCGAGTTTTATTAAAATATTTTAAACGTATCAAAAGTTATCAAAATAAATTTAAAATATTTGATACCCTGTATCATCCTCATTATCAACTTTTTGATATAGGTATGCGTGGTTTAATCTTCATATTTTGGCATAAGGAATCTGTGGTTTTTCTGTGTACCATTAATTGCTTGTGTTCAATCTCTTATAAGTTATGGGATTCTGTTTTGGGGATCTTCTACTCAGGCAATTAATATCTTTAGAACCCAAAAGCGTATTATCAGATGCATACTTAAAGTGCATCCTCGAGCTTCTTGTAAACCCTATTTTAATAGCCTAGGCTTTTAACTGTCCCTAGTCTATATTTCTTGGCCTTAGTAATGTTTGTGAAGAAAAATCCCCATTTATTCACTGTAAACTCCGATTTTTATTCCAACTCAATGACAATTGTCACCAGAGGCAGGAGTGATCTTAGTATTCCTTCTCATAATTCAACGTTCTTTGAGAGAGGACCTTATTACCGTGCTGTCAAGGCTTATAAATCCTTGCCACCTACCTTGTGTGAAATAGAAAACAAGGATAAATTTCGAAGGGCTGTGATGAGTTCTTGCAGGATAAGTGTTTTTACTCTTTTAATTTTGATTATTGATCATAGACTGTTAAACTGTTACTACATATTTTAATTGTGATGTCTGTTAATGATTTTATCACCACCTGTATTTTTGTATCATTTTAACTGTTTTTAACTATTTAACTAAATTTCTTAATTATTGATCATAATCTGTTCAACTATTACTAGATATTTTAATTCTGATGTCTGTTAATGATTTTATCACCACCTGTATTTTTGTTTTATTTTAATTGTTTTTAACAAATGAAATGATTTTAAATGAATGTAAATTTAAACTATTTTTTATTTATTCTGTAGTGACGTTTCTTTGTCGTTGTAACAATGATTTGTGGAAATAAAGGATATTATTATTATTATAATCCATTAATTAGCGGATATACCTCTTTTGTAACCTTTTTAACCGAGTTAAACACACCCAAAACCACCCCAATCCACAGAAAATAAATAGTACACTAAAAGGTTCCTATACTAAAAATGACCCATTGTAAAAATCGTTTTCATATTTGATTTAGTAGAAATTTCATTTAAAACATTTACATTTGTTTTTCTGATCAGTTAAAAGAATATTTTCCCCATCATAACAAATCTACCTGAGTACCATAAAATAATACCATTGATATGGTTTGGGTGTTGCAGAACAGGTAAAGCCAGCCTAAATATTTAAATTCTATAATTGGAGTTCTGAAAATTTATCCAATGTGCAATTCTTATTATGTTTCAGGTAAAAAGTAAACCCTCATTAAATTAAATTTAAAGGAATTGTCTATTTACCAATTTTGACTATTGTGATAATAAAAAGGCATTTTACTAAGAGTAATAGTTAGGGATCCCTGGATAATTGTTACCATTCATCACTAATGACCTAATTTTTTTGTGAGTAGCTTCATGTTGGCGAGACGCCCAACTTTTTTCCTTACAACAATTTTCGTTGGTGGTAGCGTGCAGGGGTAGCAGGAATTAAGTGTGTTGATTTGACGAATATCAAAAATTTTTACTAACAGGGATGACTCTTAATATTTAAGATAATTGTCTAAATAAACCAAAAAAATATTTGTCCTACAAAATGTAAAGTTTCATCAGAGTCCTTTACCACCAACATGTATGGTTAGCCATGTCGTGAAAAATAACTACTAACCAGCTGATTTTTTTCTGTTGATTAAACAATATTTATAAAATTTAACACCACTACAAATTGCGAGGTACGTCATCCTGAGTGGCTTTCCAGTGACGCAGATAGAGCGCTCCCGAGTAGCTCAGGAGCATTTCGTTCTACTTTATGGCGTTCCAGTGACGGAAAGTGTTATGCACCTGAGCTACTCCGTTTTTCTTACCCCTTGCCCCTCATGCACCAACCCCTCTTTTGGTTTTTGTGCTTCAAACGTGTTTTTATGGTTGAGGATGGATTTTTAAAATTATTTATTTAAAATGGAATTAGATATTAAAAAGAGATTATTATTATAAAGCCAAGAAAGGTTAAAAACAACGAAATTTTTAAATTTCTTAAAGTATCTCTCTTTTCTTGTCTAAGGATGCGTTCCAGCGACTAACTTTTTAGAGCAGTTCAAGAGCTTCAAACCCTGGAGCGTGACGCACAAAAATTTTCGTCACTGGAAAGACCCTCTGGTTTTTTGATATTCATCAAATTAACATATTTAATCTCTGCTACCCCTGTATGCTACCACCAACGAAAATTGTTGTAAGGAAAAAAATTGGTCGTCTTGTCAAAAGAATCTCTAACTATAATATTTAAAGTATTGCTCTCTATTGTAGAAAGCGTTTTTTTAGTTAACACTTGTCATACTGTTTGTAAAACTTTTAAGAACATTTTTTATGGTGTTATTTCAGAATCTCAAACTTGGACCCCAGTTTTTTCAACACCTGAGCAAGTGCCTTCGGCTGACAGCTGTACAGGAGGTGCTGTTTGCTCTCGCCCTTCGCCACTCGTCCATTCCCGAGGTCGCCAATCTTGCCCAGACCCATCTACGTACTACTGTCCCTCAGTTAGTGCAGACCTATATTGGTAAGTTTATGTTGCCATAACCATAGGGATGGCAAAAACATGCCCCTTCATTCCTAGGGATCAGAGACACATTAAATAAAACTTATGTGGTAAAAGACTGTTTTATTTTATTCCATAGAACAGTAATAACCACCTTTGCACAGACTTCTTTGTTAATGGCTAAATGCAGGGTGATTCTGAACATATACGCATAAACTTGGGAATATAGACCTGGGTAGATAATTTTTGAAACGAAAAAAATTATAGTTGAATAAAACCCAATGTTAAAAGTAGAAAATATGACGAAAATTAAAGAAAAAAATTAATTACGGTCGAACTGAGGTCGGGGAGAAGGAGAATAAATGTAAAAGACGGTTTTTTCAAATAATCATTTGTCAATATGATCCGTTCCTTAGTAGATAATTTAAAAAATTCCAAAGTCATAAAAAACTTTTTCCTTATTATGTTTATTTATTTATTTAAGCAATATAGGGATACCCCATTATAAAATTTCTTACAGATACATAAAATATTAAAAGATAAAGAATAAAACATAAAATAAAATTACTTTATACATATATCAGAAAATCATAGTTATAGAATCTACAAATTAACACTTACATTAACCACTTAATAGTGATCTGAAGCATTGCTTTCGGAGTAAGTCAGCTTCCAAAAGGATCTATACTAGGATGAGCATTCAAATAAGCTAGGGAGCGTGAGATTGGAGCATTAAAACCATAGTTAGTCCGATGAAATTGAACTGAAAATAGCTGATTACTTCTAAGCGATCGAGTAGGGATTTTTAAACAATTTTGCCCAAGAAGAACCAGACAATCAATGTTTCCATTGATTAATTTGTGAATAAAACACAAATCACTAACCGCCCTTCTAACCTCCAAAGGTGGCAGGTTAAGATGAGAGGAGACTTCCTCGACCCCATCCAGCATGTTCAGTTTAAATGCACAATACTTCACAATTTTTTTGAACATTCTCTAACTGGGTTTTATAGATGTGTATCAATGTGAGATCTCACAAGAGAACAGTACAGTAATCGCAGTGAATTCACTGACAAATCCACACCCACCCTCAAGATAAAACCCAACATTTGTACAGCTTTCCCCGTAATATGCTTGTAGTGCTCTCTAAATGTAATATGTGAGTCAAAAAATATTCCCAAGTCCTTAATGTTTTCTACCTCTTCTAATAGGTTATTTCCCACTATATATCTCTGATCGACTTTCTTGTATTTTTTTATAAAAACTTATACAGCAACATTTTGCTACATTAAGTGATAAGTCATTTGTTACTGACCAGTGATAAAAGGATGTTAAATTTTGCTACAATATGTCGGAATCAGTCTCCTACTCTCAACCACACAGAAACAGTTTCAAGTCATCAGCATAGAGCAGAAAATGGCAGTTGTTCAGATAGCTGTCCAGATCACTTAGAAACAAATTAAATAATATTGGAGCACAATGACCCCCTGAGGAACACCTGACGTTACCTCAATCCACCCCCGATTCAAAATTACCAATCTTTACTTTTTGTCTTCTACCTACAAGCATACTTTGGAACCAGCGTACAGATCGATCACTAAAACCCAGCGCCCGCAACTTAGCTATAAGCAACCTATGATTCACCCTGTCAAATGCTTTGAGAAGTCAGTGTAGATTGAATCTACCTGTTAACTTCACACTTGGGCTGGAGTTAATTTTGTAAATTAAGAAAGCTGCATTTTGGCATTAATTTTTTTTGATATATTTTTAACAAAGTTAGAATTATCTTGAAAAGAAATTCAAACATTCCCCAATTAAGGACCACCCTAATGCATATAGGTTATAAATCACCCTGTATATAGCCCAAGAACAAAGTACACACATATTTAGTTTGCATTTAAGAAATATACAAAGTTATGAAAATTATCCATGAGATTATTAAAATGATTTTTAATTTTAGATACTGAGGGCAGTAGTAGACAACACGAAGGCGGACTTCACGAAACCAGCCCCGAAGTTCTACACCTGATCCTATCGGCCATCTTGGAAACGCCCAAGGAGGTCGGACTGACAAACGGAGTGCACACGACTTTTCTCCAATACATTACAAAAAGACTTTCCTAAGGGAATTAGTGCCGGTCGTTCTTGCGCCCCTCGTTTACCCCGAACAGTGTGAATTAGCTCCAGAAATGGCATCCGACGGCCCCGGGTTAGTATGACGGAATAAAAAGTGAATATTGAAGTTGATTTAGCACCTAAAATTTAACGGCGAACCATCTTTGGAAAACTGAAAACGGCTCCAAACATTGCGTTGAACACATGAGTTACTTTTTATCACTTTTTTTTCTTAGGGTGCCCAAGGTCACTTTAATTTCCGAAAATGTGGCATAAAATATCTTTTTGGCGTCGACGTAAGCCACTGCCACATTCATGTGACATTTCACAATATGTTTATAAATAGAAAACAATGTATAATAAAGAATTATTGCACAGTAAAATAAGGTCAGGCACTAATAATACCGGCCTTATTTTGACATCTGAGCTTGCGCAGATGCATGGTAGGGATAAGGACTCCCTTAATAAGTGTAGTGCCCGGCTTTATTTATGTCGGTTTTAGGTCGTGCCTTATTTTAACTTCCGGAACTGTTCGTCTAACCGAACGGCTGCCGATCACAAAATCGAAAACGTTTTTAAAGTAAAAATACTTAAAACCTTGCTTTTTCAAATAAATTTCTGTAATTGTGTTATAAAAGCCTACAACACAAAACAATAAAGAAAAACTACTAAAAATGTTTCTCTTTTTCTTAGGTTAATGGTACTGTCAACATGATTTGCAGTAACTGTGTGCTAAATTATGGGCACAAGCACTATTTAAATCAGGCCGGTATTAATAATCCCCGAGCTTAATAAGGCAACTTGCAATAATTCTCTATTATTTCTAAAGCAAGAAAATTGTTTACTTCTTTATTTTTTATTATTGCTCATTATTTGTCCCTCAACATTTATTTAGTAACGCAATGGAGTAAGAGCCCGTGAGCGGCAGACCTTCGTGCATTTTGTAAAAGCTAAAAGTTTGTCAGCACATGCTCCAAACATAGATAGAAGCGATAGGAGACCATGAAGTTTGACTCATTGTGGCTTTGGCAGGTACCAGGTACCAAAGGTTAATTAATTGAAACTTCACTTTCATTATTTTGTAAAAGCTGAATTTTATATATTACTTGGGTACCTATTAGAAGATATTTCCCCTAGTCGGCAGACAGTTTTGACAGTTCCAACTCTTTGGCAGACAAACACTTTGTGCGGGCCCATAGGTTTTTGTTTTTGGGTTTTCGGTCAATTAAATGAGAAACTATTTGATGTTTGTTGACGTTTCGGTTTATTATTAAACCATCTTCAGAATCTATAATTTAAAAACAACGATCTTAATTTTAATACAAAGCAAAAGAAAAATATTATTCAAAGGGCGCTGCTATTATTAATATAAAATAATTTAAAATTAACATACCTTTTTTAAACTTAATCACTAATATTTACAAATTAAAACTACAATGTTACATTTTGAAAGCTTGGAGAGAACTAACATTTTTTTTCCAGTAATCTTGGTTTTATTTGACGTTTATTATACCTTTCGGTTTTTCCTAATTTTGATAGTAAAAATTTGCATTTTATTATCCTGTAATAAGGTTATTATATACAATACTAAGATTATTTGTGTCGGTCCTATGGTTTACTGTATTTTTGGTTTTTTTAATGTGAATCATCTCTTTTATATTTCTTTTTCTAAAATTTGTTTCTGTAGTCTAAAATTTGTACGCTTTTAAAGTCAAAATAATGTAAGTTTTCTATTGCGTGATTAGCTAGTGCTGTCCGGGCTCTTGGTCTACAAGTAAACGTCCTTGGACGACTGCACTAATCTTGTGACAACTTTTGGCACTAAATTTTACTTTAAATCCAACCCTGTTTTTGTAACAATAAAATATCTTTTTTACTAGATCTCCATAGTTACTTATCCTTAAAAACAAAAATAGATTTTTTTGGAGATAATTTCATCGGTTTTAAAAGTAAAAGTCAGCACATTTTATTAAAAACATTTTTCGAAGATATTTATAGTAAAAGTTTTTTTTTACAAATAATTTCATTTGTCACATTTGATGACATCCGTAAATCTTCGCCGAAATATTATACATAAAACAATGGTTCGTCTGGTCTTATTCGTCGCTTCTGCAGACAGTCCTCGATACTCTTCTGCTGAACCGAGTAAAACATGCCCTTAGTGAGCCTTGCCTTTAAACCGACGATTTCCGGGTCGCATTTTTCTTTTGCAATAAAAATTATTATTGTTAATTTAAAGAATTTGGTTTTCTTACTTAATTTGTGACCATATAGTTTAAAATAAAATAAACAAAACATATTTTGTAACCTATTTTTACTTACAAAAGTGACTCAACAAAGTATGTTTGTTTAATTTATTTATTTGATTTAGATTATCCGGGGAATGCTAGATACGCCTTTGGCGGACCTGGTTAAAGAACTAGGTTATGGATTTACGTCATCTCAAGAAGAATGCAGGAATACCATCATCCAAGCTGGGCGGTCGTGACATCGCTCCATCTACCGTAGCTCGTGTGCTGGCAGTCATGTGTCCGCACTCACACAGGATTAGATGATTCTCTAGGTATAGTTTATGTATTGATTTATTCTTTTTTTATATATACAGGACTTCTTAAAATTAGTTGTTTCATGGGGCATTTGGAAATCCTAGGAACAACCAGTTATACAAATCTTAATTGTAAGAAAGAGTTGTTGTATACAAGGTGTTACAGAAAGTTAATGGATGGTAATTGGTTGGTGCTCGCCAAAAATGAAATTAAAAGTACTAAAAAAACCAAAAAAAATTAAAGCAAGTAAAAAATACTTTAAAATCGACGTTTCGGTGGCAAATCTGCCACCGTTGTCCAGATAAATTGAATACAAATAATAAAAATAAAGATTAGCTATTATTAGGTTTTAAATTTTAAAATTTTTTATGTTTTTTAGGAGATTCTGAAATGTCTTTGACATTAAATGTCAAATATGTTTGTTTGGTTATAGTGTCATAGTGACATAGATAACTGGTTGGCTCTTAAGTGCGGGTCCAAAGGTCATTATGCATATGAATCAAATTAACGAAAAAGCAGTGGCTACTAAAATGTTATTTACTTGAAAACTTGACATTTTGACTTTGACATATTAAGACGTGTTTATATATAGCGTATATGCGTAAAAGCTTAACTCGACCTTTGATTCGGAATATATCTCGTAACATCGGAATAGTTTTGGGCTATAATTTCTTAATTTTCGATTTAGAAATAATAAAATTTGGGATTATTGGTAAGTATATAATTTCCAGTTTAACCAAAATATAAAAATAATAATAAAGTTTTTTTTTGGTTAAACTGTAGATTTTTACATATTTGGAAACTCGAAGTTACTTCTTACAAGTTTAACTTTTTAACTTGATCAAATTAGGTTAGCTTGTCAATAAGGTAACTACTTAGGCATATAATATGACTGAACCAGCAGTAGTAAATGGGTGCAAGGCTTTGAAAAGCTCTTTTTATAAAGTGGTCTAAAATAAAACTCTGTTTTACAAGATACGCCATTATACAAATGATGGAAAAAATGGTGTTTGTACTGTTTCCACTGCACGCTTTACCTTCACACATAAAACTGTGGTAAAGGTAAAAAAGAGGTTAAATATTTGAAAAAATAGGATAATAAAAAAGCTTTAATTAAAAAGTTCCATAATAACAAACGGAACATCATATGCTGACATATTTGACCTTAAAACTGACATTGATAGATATTTTAAGGTTAAATTGACATTTTTAAATGGAAACCGACATTTGTTTAGTGCTGAAGTAATAGACAATAAAATTCTCCATATAGTACTAATAGGTTAAGGCACAAAAGTCATCGAGTTTTTATTTGGTGGTCAAATATATGTACCTCTAAAAGTCAATTTGACGTTAGAAGTTATATTTATACATAAATAATAATATTTTACTTAGATTTACATTAGGATATCCCATTTCATACACTTTTTTATCCAAAACTTTTTTATGGTTCTTACTTTTGAGACATAGGTCGTTTAAACAATTTTGGGATACTTTTTATGTTATATGCTTAAAAACTCTCCAAATAAAGAACATTGCATTTTTTATTTGATTACAGCAAAAACACTACACACAAAATAAAATACCATCGTTGATATAATAAGAACAATTATTATTTCAAGAAATTCAAATAAAGGGTCATCTATAAATATACCATAAAAAATAACTAAAGTGTTGTTATTACTTTACGA
This sequence comes from Listronotus bonariensis, assembly GCA_014170235.1. NCBI lineage: Eukaryota > Metazoa > Arthropoda > Insecta > Coleoptera > Curculionidae > Listronotus > Listronotus bonariensis. The sequence goes on along the minus strand of JACEGR010011346.1, from coordinate 890 downwards.
ATGGTACAAAAAGGTAGTACATGAAAAAAAGAACCAATCTTATTCTCATAATAGAAAAAAAAGTACAGCAAAGGGTCAAAGGAATTAAAAGTTAAAGGTGTATCTTAATGAAATAAAGTATGCAATACTATTATAGATTATAGTAACCACAAATATAAAAAACACATTGGTAAATTATTGTAAAAATGTTACAAATAAACTGGTTTAAAAACATGGACGGCAGAATTTAAATACAAGTTAATCAAGTCATTAAGTATTCTTTCTTGGATCAAATAATTTAAATCATTCTTTAGAATTCAATCATAAAAATGGTGCGATGATTAGTTCTTCGACATCAGTTTTGTTCCCCCTCTCCGCAAGGTTGCAGTTCTTTTTTCTTCTTTATGATTCTTGTAATGCCTTCAGTGTGGTTATTTCTTAATAGTTCATACAATTGTTTATTCGCACCCTTTTCTCTATTGGGTTTATTCTGTTTTACGATTAGTGCATTTTACTTTGCAACTTCTTCTTGTATATTTATAGGGAATCCTTTATTTGCTTTTTTCGTTCTCGAAATAATTTACAAGATTTAAAACCATTTTCTTGGATTGGGGATGAAGAAATCCACAGAAAGGCTTTTTTTCTCCATATTTTAAAATTTAATCTATCAAACTGACGTTAAATGTCATCCATCAAAATCAGGCATTCTTTAATTATAATGATTGTTATAAAGCCACTGAGATTTATTATTGTATCTTTTTTTTGGACGTTAACCTTGCATATACCTGTTTCATTTATCTAACGCGTTGTTTTTAGAAGGTGTTATTAAACAATATAAAAAGAAAAGTAACTGCAAAAGTTTGTCGTTGATTAATTGATACACCCGCACGATAAGAGCAATCCCGACTATA
>JACEGR010011345.1:0-15235 GCA_014170235.1 Listronotus bonariensis | reverse complement strand
CTAGCCTAAAAATTAAAAAAATGTTAAGGGGTGGACAACCCTTCATCACTACAGGGGGTATGAAAAAATGATGTTGGCCGATTCTCAGACCTACCCACAATGCTCACTGGAAATTTCATGAGAACGAACAAAGCCGTTGTGCCGGAGAAGCACTGGGAACGTAACATCAGAGAGCAACGAGAATTCTTGAGAGCATAATGATAAAAATTAGGCACACACTGACTCTATGGGTCAGCTTTTAGCTGCAGAGAAACTCTTTAGGTGTCACCTCTTCAAAGTATATATGAAATTCGACACTGGAAAAGAAAATAACAACAAGGCGGTGAAAAGGCGAACACCTAGCTTTTAATGGGAAACTATTTTGTGTATTTATTGATATTTTTTTAGCTACTGTAATAAAAATAATAATTCCATTATTTCAATTTCTATATTACCAAAAATAATAATAATAACTTATTTAAATATAAAGGCTAATTCAAAACTAGATCATAAAACTTAGGAGCGGTCATTCAACATGACAAAATAACGGCACGTAACGCACAACTTTAGTGCCGAAACGTCTAGCTGATTTTTTCAAATTACAACACTACTACTCAGAATTATTAATTTTTTATAGCTTGTTTTTTAAATTTGTTTAAGCTTGATAGTACAGGATCCGGCGTCAAGTAGATGGACCTCTCATCTTTTTTTTTTATCAAATATACAGGGTGTTTACCAAAACAAATGCAAAACAGTTTAGGAGGTGATTTTCCACCAAAAAATTAAGAAAAAAAAACTGTATATGAACATATGTCCTAAAACGTCTTAGATTTTGAACTACAGGGTGTTAAATTTTGTTATTTAAAAAGTTATAATAACTTTAACACTCCATTCTGATATGATAAAATTGTGGAGACACACCTTTGCACCAAAATACATTTTTGACATACAAAGAAAAAATGTTTTACCAGTGTCGCTCATACGGTGTTTAGGGTAAATATTTTTCTAGAAAAAAAGGCTGCTACTGCATTTTCCTATAATAAAAAGTCTTTTTTTAAATCCCCATTTAGTGTAGATCAAATTTTGACATATTCATTTACGTACGGTTTGCGGTAAATAAATAAAAACCATTTACGGCATGGTCAAATTTTGGTCAACTTTCATCAATAAAGAATAATAACAAGAATAATCTTTAATGTAAATTTTCTATTAGGGATACAAACTGACCATGCCAAAAATGGAGTGTATTGATCACGGAAAACCGTAACATCAAACAAAAAAAAAGTCAAAGAGATCAAATTTGTCTAAAATAAATGGGAAAAAACTATTTAATTATTACAAAATCAGTGGCGTACTATTTTTTCTTAGAAAATATTTACCTTAACCTCCTCTGTCACTGAGACAGACGACTGATACAAATCAATTTTTCTTTGTAAAGCCGCAAGTATCTTTTCTCCAGTAGCAAAAGGCGCGGCGCGTCTCTCATTATTATTTTTTGAAACTGCATGATTCTGGGGTATAAAAGTTATTGAGTTAGTTATACATGAGAACAATAGTTTTTTTGGTAATGTAATCATGATCCTGTAAGTTCAAGGAAACTTCTCCGAGACTCCTTTAGAGAATCGATACGATTCACATGATGTATTATTTTCAAATCATTCCTCTAATTCTTTGGCGCCTGTTCCAGAAACACCTTAGATGCTCTCGAGGAGCTTTCTAGCAACGGTACGAAACTCGAGCCATGACTCCTTATGTATTATTGTATGTATTCTATGAAAAAAGTTCCTATAAACATATGTCCGGAGTTGCTTCCTTACTAAGATACAGGGCTTTAAAATTTAAGACAAAATTAGTTTTTTCTAAATATTTTTTAATATGCTTTGAGCCGATTTGGATAAAATTTGCTACATGTTTATTTAAAGTAATAAGGCAGCTTATTTAGCCCTAACCAAGATTGGTATTATTCGGTCCAGTGGCGTCTCAGTGGGCACCGCAGCTTTGTCTTTTTTATATTTTTTATAGTAAAACAATTAATAATACAACTTTTTAGTCCTTCTTTTTGTATCTAGCTTCGTTTTCGAAAAAGAAGATTAAAGCCAATTTAATTTCTTCTAAAAGTACCCATAGACGACATGGTAAAAAACCAAAATAAAAAATTAACAATTATTTGCTTTTAAAATAAATGAGCATTCGTGTGCTTTATCGAAATCGTATTTTTCTTATCTAGTAAGGTCAAAATTGTTTAATTTTTAATTTTGATTTTATTTTATGTTGCTTATGGATACTTGTTAGTATCACTTAAAGTGGCTTCAATTTTTTTTTCGAAAACAAAGAACGATATACAAAGAAATACGAAGAGACCAAAAAGTTTGTATTAATTAATTGCTTAATTATAAAATAATATAAAAACGTCAAAAAAGTTAGTGACGTACTTTTTTTTCTTAATTATATAAGTTGCAGTGGCCCACTGAGACGCCACTGGACCAACAATAACAATCAGGTTAAAGCCAAATCTGCGCCTTCATTACTTTAAATAAATATACCAAAATTTATCCAAATCGGCCTAAGCAGTATTAAAAATATTTAGAAAAAACTGATTTTTTCTTAAATTTTAACGCCCTGTATCTCAGTAAGAAAGCAACTCCGGACATATGTTTATAGAACTTTTTCCATAAAATTACATAAGGAATCACACCTTAAAAGTTTCATACCGTTATTAGAAAACACCCTGTATATTTTTCAACAATGAAAGTTATTAATAAATAAATTTCGGAGGCTGGCAAACCATATCCTGGCTGATATAGTGTAGGTATGTAAAAAATAAAGAAAAAAAGGACATGAATACCGTTAAATTTTTTTTATGTACATACATATATAAATGAAAATTCACACCACTGTTTTTGACCAATCAAATGAGTAGTTTTGGTTGCATTACCATGACAACACAAGTATTTACCGAAATTTTTTTCTCCTGCCTGGGGTACCCTGGAGCGAATTATAGTGGAAATTTTTTTTGACATACTTATTGAATTTGTTTGAACGCGCATGTCTGTCATTCACATATATATAATTAAAAGAAAATGTTATTTTGCCACTAGTTGTAGTATTCCAGACATAACATAATATAAAATAATGTAAGATTTTAAGACCTAAATGGGACAATTTTATACAACTACAGTTAGTAAAAGTAATATTCATCAAGACTGAAGTACTAGACATAAGTGAAGAGCAAACAAATGCAGGTAGTAAGGTCTAAAAAATTAAAATGAACCAGAGCTTCGCCAACATGCAAAACAATGAGAAAGCTCTTCCAAAATTACATAGTAGAGTTTGCAACTGCAATTTGAGTAAAATGAGGAATCATCGATTTTATAAAAAAATTTAAAAGCTCGTGTAAAAGTGACAAATATTACACCCAAGAACAATATTATTCACGCACCAAACTTGTGCATGTAACACCAATTTCTGCGTGGTGACTGCGCTACCCTTTCGATTTCTTGGCATAAATGTTTAAATATTGCAATGTAAAGCATTGCGGCCGACCTTCCGATCTCGCGTGCACAGCGAATTCCTCCTGAAGTCGTGATGCCACTCCTGAAAACATTTGATCGATCGACAGTGGCCGGGTTGTAGACGCGCATCTGCCATACATGACGAGCTTTTGAACGATTCATGGTAGCCCTCAGTCAGAGTGAACTCCCCAAAGGTTCGAAAGTGTTCTTAACATGTAGTCCTCTAGTCCTCCAGGCGGCACCACAATCCAATGTATTGCTTTAACTGAAGCTTGTTATTCCACTGTGCTCCACAACATGGGCGATGATCAACGCTGTAAGAAACAGGGGCGGCGAAGGGCGTGGTTGATGACGAGGGCCACTGGCCCAACGGCCTTACGGACCGAGTGATCCTCGCGCCATAGTTTTGCACGAATAAAGCTCTTACTAGTCACTAGGGTCCTCGGCAGGAAGAGAGTAGGACGACCATCATAGCGTAAATCAAACGTGTGAGGCCTCCTCATGGTGCTTGCTCAGCCCCGCGTCAGGGAAAAAGACAAACCTATGGCGGAAGGGCGGTGGCACATGGTAACGTTGCTTGGCAGGCATCTGGGCTCCCACCCGGTGCAGGCCTGGGCACCTCTCCTAGGCCTCCACCAGGTTTGTAACTGGCCGGTCAAGGTCCACGGTGACGACCTCTTTTTTCCCTACTGTAATATCATTTGTCTACAAGGGGCCTAGCGGACAACGACATCTGCCTGATTTTACTTCTGCTGGAGAGCAAATGGCCTGCACCGTACATCCTCAGCCCGATATAAAAATTATTATCTCGAGCGCCGCCACTGGTAGGCGTATTAATGCAAAGTTTCAAACTGGGCTCTTATTGTATCAGACACAATAGTCTGCTGGAAGCACAAATATAATAATACAGGAAATAAAACGCTGCATTTTACCTCGCAATTTTTTTAATCCCGGCATGGGATTGACCCGGAAATTCTAATTGAAAGGTAGGGAATAGCACCCCGTGGCAGCAAGCGGACGTCATTTTTAAATAATACCTTGGTCATAGGACGTACCAACAGACAAGAAACCATGATCGTCATTTTAATGACGTGCTTTTGACGTCGTTGATCACCTCTTTTCGACGTCACTTTTTCGTCACTAGCTCATAAAAATCTAATGACGTCATGTTTAGAAAAGCCGCCAGAAAAATTTTTGTTACATTATATGATTCATGACAAAATCCAACTGAAATATATTATGACCGAAAAATAAGACTAATAAATCTCACTACGCTTATTCAACATTTGCTTTTTTATCTCCTACACTGTACCGATGAGACCAAAATAGTTCGATACCGGTGTGCGGTTGATGATTTCAATTAGCTTTGAAAGAAATATCTTCGGCTGAGTGTAAAAATCTGCATCTTCAGGTTGGACAGTGTCCCGAGAGATGCGACCTTGCAATTTTGTACTCTTTGCTTGCAGTGCAAAAATTGCAAGCAGTAAGGAGTTTTTCCTATTTCAATATTTCAAACAAAACATCGTATCATTTTAGCCTTAAAAAAAAAAAAGTATATGCGTCAATTTTTCGTCATCTTAAAGACGTCATTATGACGTCATTAACGGGACGTCTTTTGTCTGTCGACTTAGGAAGGTCAATTTAACGTCATTTTGTCGTCATCTTACGACGTCTTTGCTGACCAAATGTGACCAAAAATGACTAAAAAGAGACGTCAATAAGACGTCAGCTTGCTGTCTTGGGACAAAGATCAAAATCTATATCAAACCGAGAGGGTGCCAAAATCCCGGTGGTTGTCACCCCGTCTCGGGGGGAGTGGAAATTTTTGACGTGATAATGTCTTATAATTAATATTTAAAAATATTACTTGGTAAATATTGTTGGAGTAGTTTATTCTATTAAATTTATAGGACTTGTGATATAATATATGATTACTTCCCGAGTAAAGTAAACATTAGGTCAAAGTGAACGTCAACATGCTTTGTTAATAACAACAATAACGATAGGTACGAGGCACAAGGTAACCGCGATCGTGACGAGCACCGCTGACAGCTAAGTTGACAGTTGCTAAGTAAACCTGAGACTTGCATATTTGACATAGCGATTCTATGATAGCGATTGGTCAAAACCAATAGGAAGGAGATGGTCGATGAGTGTACATGGGCTTTTCGCGAATAACTCGAATATTATGAAATTTGATCAAAAAAATTGTAGAGAAACAAAAATTGTAACTTTTCAAGAGACAAATAAATTTTTTTGATATATATTCTTTGCTAATAACGAACGGAGAATGCAGCGGCTTTCATGGTTAGCTTTTTTTGCCAAATACAAAATTTATCGCAGAAAAAGTCAAATAACGCGGAAACTGCTGCATTTTTTGTTGAAAACCCGATAAAATCTTTTTTTAAAGTATGTACATAATCAGACCATTCTTTAAAAAAAAGAAGCCCCTAGTATAAAAGTACATGAGCTATAATAAAAATAAAGGTTTGACCAATTTAAAATGCTCAATTTTAAAAAGTTGGAGCTCACCATTTTAAATTAATCAAACTGCTTGGTCGTACTAACAATAGCATGCCTCAAAAGTGAGAACTGCAAAAGGGTGAAGGTCAATTTTAACTAGGAGGATATTTGGAGGGTTGTTTTCATTAATTTTTCGTAGAAAAATTTAGACACTGACCTTATTTTTATAACTCACTTAATTTTTATGGTGATTTTCTAGAAACCTGCGGCAACTCCGATTTTAACGAAATTTGGTATACGGGGTTTTTGGGGCGCTGATCCACGGACCTGAAAGATTTTTGGCGGAAACGTTTCGTTCTCGAGATATTCATCATCAAAGTTCAAATTTGAAATAAGCTTATTTTCATTATATTCCCCCTTCTTTTTGCACACAATTCTTGATTTAAAGCTAAAGTGTGACAACAATATTTGATTTTCACCCTTTTAAACCCTGATGCTAGCTGCGTTTCCATTATTTTTGTATTAAATTGAGTGGCTTTTCTTTGATAATTGGGGCAACCATACATACACATACGGCTTCATGGCACACTGGGATTGAAATGATTTAAGAGCCATAAGCTATGCAGCCTAATGCAAAAAATAATCTAAAAACTACGTAAAACAGGGTTTTAAAAGGTGAAAATCCAAATATCGTAACCACTTTAGCTTTAAATCAAGAATTGTGTGCAAAGAGAAGGGGGACGTAGCGCAAAAATAGGGATTGGTTTAAATTTCAAGTCTGATGATGAGTATCTCAAGAACGAAACAGTTTCTCTGCCAAAAAATTGTACCGAGGTTCGTGATCAGCGCCCCAAAACTCCCGTATACCAAATTTCTGTCCAAATCGAGTATGCCGTGTTTCTAGGTGGAAAATAACCATTTTTATGTTAGATACTTTTTTTTAAGCAAAAAAAAAGGTCTGATTATGCACTTCTTTAAAAAAGATTTGAGAAAGTTTTTCTCGAAAAATGCACCATTTTCCCATTATTTGACTTTGAATCTATCAAATTTTGCATTTGACAATAAAACTAATCATTGGTCGTAGAAACCTCATTAAACCTTGGATTTTTTTATCGAAGAATTATTTTTAATGACGAATACTCCTAAATATGATATTTTATGAAAAAATTTATAAAGCATTTTTGCTTGAGAGATAGAACCCCAGGGTTTTGGCGCCCTACGGTTCGATATAAATTTAGATCCTGAGCAATTTCCTACCTTCTGTTAAAATTTTAAGTCAATCCATGCAGGACCAAAGAATTGGGAGGTTTTACCTTGTTTTGCTCCATTTTCCGTACTATGGGTTTAAAAAAAAACAAGTAGGGTCCGCGCGTTTAGTAAAGAGGCCAGCGACGTCATCATTTTCTGCGCAAAATCTCCTCTTATTCTCTCCCGTACTTAAAATGTTATAAAATAATAATATTTTTAATCAAATCTTAAAAGGTGGCCTCTTTACTAAACGCACGGACTTTACATGGTTTTAAAAGCAATTTAATAAGGATTACACACAACCATACGAACTATCCAGAATATATATTTGCAATCCTAAAGAAAAACAGCATAGCAAAATTGATAACATTGAATGACATATTTATTAAATGTATAAAGTAGATCCCTATAATCTCTATAAACATTCCCAATGGAAGGTTCTCATTATAGCTGAATAGCAGCTTTTTTCTTAATCTCTCGGCAAGTCTTAAAACTGTTTGAACAGCTCTATCTTGAATACTTCTTAAACTACTTATAAGTGGTGGGTCATGCTCCAAATCCCTAGATGAATCCCTTAAGGCATCGGAAATGGAAGTTCCGATTACTTCCCATGTAGTGCCAAGAGATGAAAGGATCTTTCTGAGTTCATAAAGTGGGTTTCAGATTCTTCTAGAGGTCGTAATGAGTTTTCATTTGTAACATAGTATCAAGGAATGAATTATCGTTTTGGTCTACATAAGTTGGGTCTTCGGATTCTACTAAAGGTTGTAATAAGTTTTCATTTGGGTATGTATTGTCATAGTATGAAAGGTCGTTTCTGAGTACATAAGTTGGCTCTTTTGATTTTGCTGAAAGTTGTGAAGACTTTTCATTTGGTAATGAAGTTTTATGAAATGAAAGGCCGTTCCTGACTACATAATTTGAATCTTCCGATTTTGCTGAAAGTTGCGAAGACTTTTCATATGGTAATGTAGTTTTATGGGATGAAAGGTCGTTTCTGACTACATAAGTTGGGTCTTTCGATTTTGCTAAAGGTGGTGATAAGTTTTCATTTGGTAATGTAGTTTTATGGGATGGAAGGGCGTTTTTGGCTGTATAATTTAAATTTTCCGATTTTGCTGAAATTTGTAGAAGACTTTTCATTTGGTAATGTAGTTTTATGGGATGAAAGGGCGTTTCTGACAACATAATTTGCGGCCTTCAATATTGCTACAGGTGGTAAAGGCTTTTTATTTGGTAATGTAGTCTTATGGGCCAAATGATCGTTGCCTACATAAGTTGGCCCTTTGATTTTGTAAAAGGTTTTAGAGAGTTTTCATTTGGTAATGTAGTGTCATGGGATGAAATGTCGTTTCTGAGTCCATAAAATGGCTTTTTGGATTCTGCTAAAGGTTGTGATAAGTTTTTATTTGATAATGTAGTGTCAAACGATGAAAGATTGTTTCCTACTTTAAGGGTTGGCTTTTTCAATTTTTCTGAAGGTGGTGATAAGTTTGCATTTGGTAATGTTGTAGTGGAGATATCAAGTGAGAGTGCCTACAATAAATGTGGGTAGTTATTTAATATTTTTAATAATTGCTACAGAGTTTCTCAAATAATATGGTGTTAGATAAATTCATTTAGTTTAATAAAAAATGTTACCTGAGATAAATGATGATTTTCCATTAGTTTTTTTTTAACAAATCCAAAAATACTACTAACAACTAATAAGACTAAAGTTTTAAACAAGTAATGTGAAATTTGAAATGTGAAATAGCATTTTTTATGTTTTATAGATATCGTTTTATTGGTTGCTAAAGTTAACACATAATAAGGTGTCACTTTGAAAACGTGCTATCGTTAATAAAGCACAAAAACCTTGGTCTTTTAGAAAAACACTTTATGGTTGTGTTCAGCCAAATTAAATCAACCTGCTCGGAGTAGTAATAGCAACCTCTAAAATCTTAAATGGGAAAAGGAGTTAAGTGATGCCTTTGTTTTTAAAGGCCATTTAATTGCCTTTTTTAAGAAAAGACCTGACTTTTTTATTTACTACTTTTAGAAAAAAAACAGGAAAAATGGTTAGATATAAAGACATCAAAAACTGCGATAAAAGATATATTTAAAAAATATATTTGAGTTTATAGTATAGGTTTCATATTGTCCATTATTTTATTTTTCAAATAAATCAAATACTTACTAATTTATTAACATTAATTTTTTTCACAGCATTGAGTTTACTTTGTAATGTATACGGGGTTAGTAAAAAGCATCGCAACTTTTAAATATCTTTAAAACCGCTAAAGCTATATTTACCAAATTTGATATCGAATTTGATTGGAGATGTGGAATTTAATAGTGATATCGACATTGTTGCCAGATTTCCCAGTTTTGTGCTACACATAATTTTTTTTTTTGTTATTTAAACGAAATGCCCGAAAATAATCGATATATCGTTGCCATCCCTACTAACCAGCTAATTTTTTTTTCTGATGATTAAATAAACTTAATATAATTTAACACCCACATTGTCCTACAAATTGCGAGGATGACGTACTCCTGGTTTTTAAAATTAATCAAATCAGCATATTTAGTTGGGCGCCACGTCAAATTAAAGCTACTCACGAAAAATTAGCTTGTTTGTAATGACTAAAATGGTCGAGGGATCCCCACCTAATTAAATGGCCTTTGAAACAAGGTATCACTTAATCCCTTTTTTAATTTAGGATCTTTATGGTTGCTATCATTACTCTAAAAGTGTTGATATAATTTGATTGAAAACAAGAGTATACTGTTCCCCGAGGAAAAGTTTACGTGTTCTTGCATTTTTTACATTTTGGGAAGGGTGGTACCGGTGGTACTTTTTCTAATTGACAAACTGTAAGTGTTAACTTTAGCAACCAATAAAACGACATAAAAATACTTTAAATGACTCCTTCACATTTTTTCCTTAATATGAGAAAAATAACAAACATTAAATGGTTATATCCACTTGCGGTTTAAAAAAAATATTTTTTTAGCATATTTCAGTGCATATGTATTCAAATATATTTTCTGAAAATTTGAAATTAATCCGTCAAATAGTTTTGCAGAAATGTTAACATTATTAATGTGATTTTAAACAGGAAATATGGTTTATTATTCACGGCCATTACCCACGCTCATTACGCCCAGCCGAACCGTCATAACGTACTTTTTAAATATGACTCTTTAGCCAAGATCACTATTTTTTAGTCACATGTGAGTTAAAAATATCTAATAGGTACGTAAAATAAAGGACTAATAAAATCTATTACATTCGATAAAAAATTCGCAGTATGTCATAATATCGGGTATACCATGGCTGACCATAGATAACCTACATTTAGATCCACAGTGGCAAGAAGCATTTTTCGGATTTTTACGACCTCGCGCAGTAAACAAATGAATGGGTGGACGAACATGCGCACTGTGGCAAAATACCAACACCGGCACCCCGTACCATCCGACCGCGGTCTGACCGTGACGCTCATTAGCTACCGTACTTCGAACAGAAAACCAGGACGCCGTCAACAAATTCTTTTCTATAATGCGGATAGTTTGTTTGGCGCCAGGTGCGTTTACCCTCAACTTGCTTGCGCACAAACCGGTTTTTCCCATGAATTGTAACTTTTGTTTAGCGCAGGTTATAAAATTGGCAATCCATCGAGATCAGTGTAGCTGACAAATATTATGTCACAAACCGGAAACATTAAATTTACTGTTTGTATTAATATAATCCAGAAGAAAGTGGTTTTAAAATGTTTTCCAGTGATATATAAACCGTCGTAGAAAAAGTATAGTATGTAACTCGGACGGAATACTGATTTCCTCTCGTATGCCTTTTGTTATAATCGTGAGAAATGAGTAACATTCCGTACTCGCCCCATACACTATCGGGCGATTCAGGCTTCAAATTTCAAACTCTCATGGTATTTGTGTTCATTACTCTGTAACAATTTATCTTGAAAAGACTTAACCCTCGGCACAATGTTTAAAACTGTGTTTAACTTTATTATAACAATCAACATTCTCCGAGGAATGTGTTTCGTGTGCTTCGGGCAACTTATTGTCCACGCATAATCGGACTACTGAGCCGACTATTCGCTGTACCATTACAAAAAAATTTAAACTTCAATTTTCAATATTGGATAATCCTTGACCAAATGGGCCACATCCAGCACGTAATGCAGAAAATATAGCGGCAGTAGTTGTGAGTGTACGCGATGATCCTGACGAATCGATTTGGCGCTCAGAAATTGGACCTTAAGAACAGACCATGTTAGGCGCAGTCAAGGCCAACATTTAAAACGCATAATCTTTAAAAAATAAATGTAAGATATAATTCTTTCGTATGATAATAAATATTACTTAATAAAGTAATTTTTTTATTTTTATTTTTAAAGTACCTCCAAATGAATACCCCATTATTAACTAAGTGTTTGTATACAGGGTGTAATTTAATTGATGGCTAAAAATACAGGGTGGGATTCCTTAGCTTATTTTAGAAAGAAAAGTTCATATGAACATATGTCATAAACGTCTTAACTTTTGAGATACAAGGTGCTAGAATTTTCAAAAAACCAAAAAATTTCGAAAACACTTATTTTAGTAAAAACTGTTGTACTGGATTTAAACCTTATTTAAATAAGTATTTATTATTTTGTTACATAATTGCTAATTAAGAATTATAAAACCTAATTTTTAAAAGAAAAAGATTCCGCAATGCTTAAGTGATTTTTTTCTCTTGAACTAAACAAGATAAGAAAAAAATTTAAAGGCATAAAAGCAGTATTTTTATTTGGTTATCTAAAAAAAGAACAAACATTTTATACACATTTACACAGTCAGTGGCGTACCGTTTTTTGTTAAAAATATTCCTTTAGTTGCCTCTTGAAACGCCACTGGACTACATTAACTTAGTAATAATTCACCCTCCTAATGTCATTAATAATATTGCCAAATTAAATTAAAATTGGGTAAAGAATAATTAGGATATTTAAATAAATAGTTTTTTTTAATTTTAACAGTCTGTATCTCAAATGAAAAGGTTAAGGACATATGATTATATGGACTTTTTTCCTTAAATAAGCTAAGGAATCATACCCTGTATTTTTAGCCATCAATTAAAATACACCCTGTATAGGTTTTTAAAACTTTAATCGCGTTTTTCCGAAATGGTATTTTTAAAGTGTCTCCGAAACGAGTAGAACGGACATCTTGAAATTTTCACGTAATTTTCTTAGATACATTGGTCAGGTAATGATTAAAGGAATGAGGTTTCTGAAAAAATTCGATTTTTTAAGCCATTATAAAGTGTAAATTTTTTAGAAAAAATATATTTTTCTTTAGGAAGCCGCCATTCAGTCCAAAAAATCAAAATTTTGCCCTATTCTTTGAATATTACCGGTATTCAGCTATCCAAAAATAGAATTTTCCGGGTTTTTGGCTATTAAATGATTTGGACCCGAGGTACCTTGCTCACCGCGAGACACCTTTTTACGAAGATCTTCCAGAAGATCAGCTACAGACTACAGGAGCAAAGAAAACTCGATATTTTAAAAAGATAACCGCGAAATCTTAAAAAAATAATGAATTTTCTATACTCACAACTTTTCCGTGTATTTTTGTGAAATAGACCAATCAGACACCACAATTTTCGAATAAATTTTGTTTAGATAAGTGATTAAATCACTGGTACTGTTTACAGCTAATAAATTTCTGTTATCCAAATTGGTAATCAAACCTTATTTTCAAGATATTTTTCGACCTACAAATTTTAATCGATGAAACTATCCGATTTTTTTTTAAGATTGTGCTTAGCAAATAGTTTTATGGACAATTAAACACTCGACCGCTTCAGCGTCTCTTGTTTTTAGTAAATTATTGTACATTCAACAATTTTCCAAGCAAAACCTTGCTCAAAATATATAGGATAGTTTAATCGATGAAATTTATAGGTCTTGATATATGATAAAAATGTATCTTCATTAAAAATTCACAAAAACCGCGTTTCGTTTCGGTTACAAGTGGATATAACCTCTTAAGGCTGAGTTCAAGGTGGATAAATAAAAACTTATAGTCTAAGATCCGAATGGGAAGCGACCTGCAACCATCTGCGAAATGTATCAAAAAATTGTAATAATTTATCGAAATTTAAAAATTAAAAAAATCCCATGACTTTATTTACAAAATTGTAGAGAAAAAATAGTGATATAAGGTCTGTTCGTAGAGAAATCACAAACTAGTCAGGAGCCAATCGGGCAAAGTTGGATCGAATACTGAAAATCGGTATTCGAATACGAATACGAATACCGGAAAAAAAGTATTCGAATACCGAATATTTGAATACTTGGAAGAAAAAACTATTCGAATACTCGGTATTCACAAACACTCCGGAATCGGTATTCGAATACTGGAAAAAAAAGATTCAAATACTAGAAAAAGAAAAAAACCGACGAGAAAAATTTGAAGAGCAAAAAAAAAAGGACCTCACCTCATTTTTCCTCACTTTTTCTTCCCTTTTGGTATTTTACCATATTTTACTCGTGACAATATTGAATATCAAACACACACACACACACACACAAATGTAATCGAATACTATTCGAATACCGACAAAATGTATTCTGAAAACTATTTAGAATACTGAGTATTCGAATACGACCCAGCTCTGTAATCGGTTATTATTATTTAGTGAGGTGACCGGTTGCCAACTGGTCACCAGACGTAATTATAAATCTGATTGGCGCTGACTAGTTTGGGATTTCTCAACGAACAGACCTAATAGTACTGTCATATAGGGTAAAAAAGTAATTACCATTATACCGGGTGACAACGAATTACCATCCAGAAATTTATTTTCTTCAGTGCAATCGTATAGTTTTTAAATTTAGGGACGTTATATTGTATCACTAGATGCCAGTTTTAGATATAATAGTATCTGTGTATTACTTCTGGTTTAACCGGAAGTAATATAAACTTTGATATTTTGAATGAAACACCCTGTATATTTTTAGGATTTGAATTCTACAGATCATTCCTGATAAAAACCTTTAATATATTCATAACCTAACTCTTTTGCTTTTGGAGAAAATGACGTTTGAAAATGTCCAAACGACAGCACATTATGCAGTTTTATGGGAAAACAAATAAACATAACAAAAATTTAAAATGCTCAAAATAGTTCCTTTAAAAGACTCTATCTTTAGAGACCATTATAATACTACTTCCTATTTATCCTGAAGTGCTGTAAAATTTGAAATTCCAAGTTGATCAACCCTGTTAATTTTAATGGAACACCAAATATATTTTTTAAGATTTAAATTTTTTAAGCTATTCCTGATATAAAACCTATGATATACCCATAACCTATCTTTATAAGTTTTAGAGAAAACGGAGTTTGAAAAGGTCCGAACGACCTTTATGGATATTGTGTCGTCTGGACCTTTTCAAACGCAGTTTTCCCTAAAACCAAAAAATATCGGTTATGGGTATATTATAGATTTTATATCAGGAATAGCTTAAAGAATTTAAAATCTTAAAAATTATATAGGGTGTTCCATTAAAATTACCAGGGTTATCATACTTGGAAGTTCAAATTTTACAGCACTTCCGGTTAAACAGGAAGTAATTTTATAGTGGTCTCTAAAGGCAGAGGTTTTTAAAAGAACTATTTTAGCATTTTAAATGTTCGTTATGTTCATTTGTTTTTCCATAAAACTGCATATTGTGCTGTAATTTAGACATTTTCAAACGCCATTTTCTCCAAAACCAAAAAGTTAGGTTATGGATATATTAAAGGTTTTATATCAGAAATGACCTGTAGAATTTAAATCCTAAAAATATACAGGGTGTTCCATTTAAAATATCAAAGTTTATATCACTTCCGGTTAAACCGGAAGTAATACACAGATGCTATTATATCATAAATTGGCATCCGGTGATATGATATAACGTCCCTAAATTTAAAAACTATACGGTTGCACTGAAGAAAATAAATTGCTGGATAGTAATTTCTGTTGTCACCCGGTATA
>JACEGR010011344.1:0-15235 GCA_014170235.1 Listronotus bonariensis | reverse complement strand
GAGAATTATCGCAAGTTGCCTTATTAAGCTCGGAAATTATTAATATCGGCCTTATTTAAATAGTGCTTGTACCCAATATTTAGAGTTATTGCAAATCATGTTGACAGTACCATTAATATTGCTACTTTATATACTTGAAGGACACTACAATGTAAAAAGAGGTTTTACGTTAGAAGTAAGAAATTTAGTAAAGAAATTGATACCACTAACAAGAATATTATGGAAGAATACCAGAGCTCAGCTACTGCCAACCCCCGCCAAGTTCCATTATGTGTTCTCCCTGAGGGACCTTTCAAGAATATGGCAAGGAATGGTAAGAATATCCCATAAAAATAAACAAATATATGTTTAAAAATTGGCAAAATATTTATCGTAAGCTTTCCTTAATTGATATTAAATAACACCCTGTATAAAATATAAACTATTTTATACAGAGTGTCTTAAAACAAAAGCTAAAAATCTTAAGGAGGTAATTCCTTGTTCGTTTCTTGTTTTGACCCCATGTTTATACAAAAAAACTACCCTCTATTTTAAACCAGGGCTCACTTCCCTAATTTTTTCGCATTTGTTTTGAAACACCCTGTATATGTAGGTTGGAACTCTATCGACTGTAATAGAATCTGAAGGGTGTATGATGGTACTTTGGAAGCATGAGTGTTCAAGGGTTTTTTCAGACAGATTTACAATAGAGGAAGACAAAAAATGGTTTAAAAAAGAATTGCTGAACTTGGTTGAAGAACATCTGGGTCCTGTTATGAAGGAGAAAACTGAACCGAACCCTGTGTTTGTCGATTTTATGAGGTATGACAGTTCAAATATCTTACCTACCATCAAACTCTACATTAGACTAGAAAAATAGCAACCACTTTTTTAATATACCGGGTGATGCATCGCCGGGCGGGACATAGGAAATCCCATGTAATATTTAATGGGGTCAATTATTGGCTCCCCTAATTATTTTAGAGAAAAATTATATTAAAGTTTATTGCAGAGCAAGCAAATCTACGTCCATTGTAAAAACTTTAGATTTTTCGGTTAACCCGTTTGCTAGTTAGATGCTAATATATTTTTAAAAATTGTGAGTGCACATTTACGTTAAACAATGAACCCAATCATTAAAATTACCGATACTGGAGCAAAAAAAACAACACAGATTTGTCGAAACGAGGACGCAATATCCACAGAAAGTAAATGTTTGGGCGTGGATTTTCGGACAACATATTATTGGACAATTTTTTCATAATCAAAATTTGAATGCAGAATTTTATTTGGAACTACTCGGAGAACGAATTTTACCCGCTTTAAATGATGTATCCAGGGAAAATTAAGAAATTTGGTACCAAATGCATGGCTGCCTGGCACATAATACCCTGGCGTTTCGGGAATATTTACACAATGCTTTTAATTGAAATGTTATTGGCCTACATCACACCATAAATTGGCCAGCCAGGTCTCCTGATATTTCGCCAAATGACTTCTTCCTCTGGGGACATTTAAAAAGCATGATATACAAGGATAAAAATTACTCTAATCTAGATGAGTTAAAAATGCTATTTCTGCAGAATGCAATAAAATTTCAATTTACCAGTTAGCCAATGTAAGAAGACAATTTAATGAACGTCTGGGTTATTGTCTAGCAGTCAATGGAGGAATATTTGAAAATTTTCTTAAATCTTAAGTTTATTTCCAACATATTAATTATTGTAATAATATTAATAATTTATTGAAGCATGTAAATATTATAAATGTCATAAGTTCTTGAAATTTGTTACTCTAGTTTAGTTTAACTTAACTTAATTCGTTTGTATAAATACAACTTAAATCTTTTCACTGTACGATTTTTTGATAATAATAAAGCACTAAATTTCAAAATGACAACGTAATGTCACGCTAACTGGTATTTTTATTGTTGTTCATAAATATGAGGCGGTAATAATGTAATAATTTTTAAAAATATATTAGCATCTAACTAGCAAACGGGTGAACCAAAAAATCTAAAGTTTTTACCATGGACATAGATTTGTATACTCTTCAATAAACTTCAATAGAATTTTTCTCTAAAATAATTAGGGGAGCCAATAATTGACCCCATTAAAAATTACATCGGATTTCCTGCATGCATCACCCGGTATAGAAAATATTGTTTTAAGGTGACAAAAAAATATCGTGAAGGTTTGACCTCTTTATATTAATATTTAGAGTTCTATCTTCGCGACAGTTTTTTGACAACAATTTTTTGTTAATACAAAACTCGCCAATTGTGGGAATAAAAATTTTATCAACACACATTCTTAAACAAAATTAAAATTTCCTACAAAAAGTAAATTGTCGTCAAATAAGCCGTTTCTATGTAATAATAATTAATGTAATCATGGCTTTAAATATTGAACTATATTTTAATTTTGTTCCTTTAGTTTGGATTTTTGTTACTACTACAAATATCACGACCCAGAAACTTCTGTGGGATGGACATGTTGAGTTTATATCACGCAAGTTGTCAAAAAATCTCTATCTTCCAAGAAATCTAAAACCTATTTCTAATAAAGGCACTTATATGAAGGCATATTTTGGCCTATTCCATTCAGTTATGTCCCATGGGATTCTTGCTTGGGGCCATTCTCCACAAGCACAAAAAATATTTGGTTTACAAAGAAAGGCAGTACGCATCATGGCTGGTCTCCAGTTTCGTGAGGATGTGAGGCGGACATTTTTGGAACTCAAAATCCTAACCTTTCCATCTTTGTTTATTTACAAAAGTCTTCTATAGATCTGGCAAAACTTAAAGCAGTTTAGAACTCACAATAACATCCACAACTACAATACTCGGTGTTCACATTACATATTGCTAGAGTTTAAAAGATTGAATAAGAGTAGATGCTCATTTCACTATTATAGTCCTAAATTCTACAATAAATTTCCTGAAGCTTGGAAGAGCCTGCCTCAAAGGACCTTTCAAACGACATTTTTAATTAAGAACTCTTTTTACTCATTGGAAGAGTTTATGAATGTGATTATAGTGGATGACACTTAAATATTATTAAAAAATAGCTTTTACATTTAGGGGTTTTAAACAATATATGGACATAGGCAATCTTGTTACTAGTTTTTCGAAATAATAGTTTTTTAATACCTGTTAGTCAAATTTTATATTTACTTTTATTTTTATGTTTTCGTTTCTTGTGTGTGCTGTTATAAACTTATTATTTTGTTAATTTACCTGATGACGTATGTAAAATCTGTGTGATTAGAAACATGAATATCTATCTTTCTATCTGTCTATCTATCTAATATCAATAATTAAATAAATCTATGCGCTACAAGAAAGGTCCCTTAACATTAAAAAAAATCACTTCTTCAAAAGATATTCGACGCAAAGAAAATCGACAAATTACTTTTGGATTCAAATTCAACGTCGAAAAACTTTTGAAGGAGTGAGTTTATTGACAAATGTTAAGAGCGTTTTTTTGAAGCGCATTTAATTTTCTTTAAACATATTTATTAGAATTATTTAAATATTGATATTTGTAGTAGTAACAAAAGTCCAAACTCAAGAAACAAAAATAGTTTAATGTTTACAGCCCGATTACATGGAAACAGCTTATTTGACGACGATTTACGAAAAAAGCTTTTTGTAGGGTATTTAATTTTCTTTGAGAATGTGTGTTGGTAATATTTTTCTGATAAAAAATTTACGAGTTTTGCTTAAAAAAAATTGTTCTCAAAAACCTGTTAGTCTCGAAAATAGACCTTTTAATATTAATATTAAGGGTTTAAATCTTCGATTTTTTTTGGTCACGTTGAATAATATTTTTCATATATTTTTCAAAAGAAATAGGCGTTTCTTTTGGCCCAGTCTACTGTACATACTATTTTTTTTTAACAGAGACGCACCAGAACCTACAGGAGAAGAAGGGGAAGATGCTGACATGGAACTTCCAAAAGTGTATGAACCAGTTATTAACGAGAACGAACTGCGCGAACGACTGGAAATGTTCTTGGCTCAGTTTAATGAAATGGTTAGAGGCTCTGGAATGGATCTGGTATTTTTCCCAGATGCCATGCTGCATTTGGTGAAGATTTCCAGAGTTATAAGACATCCAAGAGGAAATGTTATGTTAGTTGGTACGAAAACAAGTTTTATGTAGAATATTTAGTACAGGAAATAAAAAACTTTTCTTGCGATATACGGCCAGAGCTATTTTTTTCACAAATAGGTGCAGTAAGACGTAATGAACCGCCATTTTGTGAAAAACCGTTTGTATCTCCGTAACCGTGCACTTGAGGCTCATAAAAAAGTTATTTATTATAAATAATTAAATTTCCTATCTTTTTTGTTTTATTTTTTTATCCATTACCGTTCACGATTTATAAGATTATTATTGTTTGTTTATTGACTTTTTGCCGATATCTCTTCTAATAATTATTTAAATAATAAGTTACTTATAATCAAACTTTTAAACCATACATTTTTAACAACTTTTAATTTAAACTTTTTTTCATTAAATTAATATTTTCGAATTCACAATGCGTTCAATATGGTACTACCGAGTACAAGGTTAATAAGAACGAAGTATGCATAACCTAATTTAAGAATAGAAACCATAGTAATACCTGGTCAGATGTTGCATGACTTGTTCAGGCCCAGCTGGCGTTAACCGTCCATTTACAGGATTTTTGAAGTTAACGCGTAATAGCTTCAAAAATATTAATTTTAGAGAAAAAGTTTAAAATAAAAAATATAGAAAACTTATCGAGTTAAAAGTTTAGTTATTAGCAATGTATTGTGAAGAATTAATAAAGTAGATCGGTAAAAAGTCAATAAACAAACGGTAATAATCTAATAACTTGTGAACGGTAAATAATACGAAAAAAAATTAAACAAAAAGGTAGTAAATTTAATTATCTATAATAAAGGGTTTTATAACTGTGGGCCTCAAGTGTGCGGTTACGAAGATGCAGGTCTAAACAGTTTTTCTCAAAATGGCGGCACTTCCGTTCGGCTTATTTGAAAGTATTTTGTGTTTTTAGGTTCATTACGTCATACTGCACCTATCTGTAAAAAATATCTCTTTATTACCTGTATGGTTAGGGATCCCTGGTCTATTTTTAAAATTCATTACTAACCAGCTAATTTTTCGTGAGTAGCTTCATATTGACGAGACGCCCAACTATTTTCCTTAAAACAATTTTCGTTGGTGGTAGCATACAGTGGTAGCAGGGAAAAAGTATGTTGATTTGATGAATATTAAACAACCAGGATGAGTACCACGCAATTTGTAGGAAAATGTGTGTGTTAAATTATACAGAGTGATTCAAAAATCGATCACGAAATTTAAGGAAGTGATTCTACTGTACAAAATAAGGGTAGAGCTTCTTATAATTTTTTTCAAGATGTCATTCGTTTTCGAGTTACAAGCCGTCAAAGTTTAATTTTTATTTTGTTTTTTTCGCCATATTGCATTTATTTTTTAACCAATCCAGTTGATATTTGGCACACAAATCTAGTTTTGCAAATTCTAAAATTTTAAGACAAAAGTACTTTTTTAAATACCGCCAAAGGGCACTTTACCTAAAACTTAAAATTTATTTACATCATAACTTTTTATTTTCACACATATCGCAAAGCTGGGGACGCCGTTTTATAGACAATCAAAAACTACAACAAGGTACCCTTTATTAAAGTCGATAAACCTGACCGTTTAGGCTCCAATAGACATCAAAGTTTTCATAAATTTCAATCAAATTACCTACATACATACAGGCTGTCCAGTAACTCAACCGACAAACTTTACGGGGCGATTCTACAACAGAAAATAATAAAAAACTTCATATAAACATGTCCTAAACGTCTTAGTTTTTGAACTATGCTGTGTTAAATATTTAAAAAAAAGTTTTTTTTTTTAATTTTTAAAACCCCGTAGTTCAATAACTAAGACGTTTAGGACATATGTTTATATGAAGTTTTTTTCTATTTTTGTTCTAGAATCGTTTGGTTAACTTTGTCGGTTGAGTTACTGGACACCCTGTATGTATGTAGGTAATTTGATTGAAATTGATGAAAACTTTGAAACATTGAATATGATATTATTGTAAGTAACTTAATATTAAATGTTTCATCACTTTTATATATTGTGCAAGAGCAGAATAGTTCTGCATGATGTATAAAAGTTTTAATTTTCATAAAATGTTAAATAAACTTTTTAATTTTATTCTGAAGAAAAGCCTAATAATCTTTTGTTTAAACATACTTCTTCCCTGCTACCCCTGTATGCTACCACGGAAAAAAGTTTGGCTTTAGTAATGAATGGTAAAAATGGACCAGGGATCCATAACTAATAATAGGGAATAAACATCTTTTTTTTGGCGTCCACTAAAATTTCCTCATGGAGAAAATTCATGTTTTAGGTGTTGGTGGCAGTGGTAAGCAATCATTAACAAAACTATCGTCATTTATTGCCGGCTACAAGACATTCCAAATCGCTCTGACCCGATCGTATAATATCGCTAACTTCTTAGAAGACCTAAAAGTCCTGTACCGCTCTTGTGGATGCCAAGGGAAAGGTACCACCTTCATCTTTACCGATTTAGACATCAAAGAAGAAGGGTTTCTAGAATACCTCAACAATATACTTTCTTCCGGTGTGATATCCAATCTGTTTACTAAAGACGAACAAGCTGAAATTATCCAAGAGTTAACTCCAATTATGAGAAGAGAGAATCCTAAGAGAACTCTGAATCAGGAAGTTGTTATGGAGTTCTTTATGAACAGGACTTGTCAAAACTTGCATGTTGTCTTTTGTTTTTCTCCAGTGGGAGAAAAGTTCCGGAATAGAGCTCTTCGTTTTCCAGCTTTAATTTCTGGATGTACTATTGATTGGTTCCAGCCCTGGCCTAAAGACGCTTTGATTCTGGTGGCCAAACACTTCCTCACCGAGTTTAAAATAGCATGTAGTGACGAAGTCAAAGAGGAGCTGGTGAATGCTCTTGGTTCCATTCAGGATATCGTTTCAGCAACTTCTTTAGAGTATTTTCAACGGTAAGCACCTATAGCTAGGCGTGGGAAAAATAGGTCCTTTTTCACGGCCTGGTGAGACTTGTTTAAATGTGATGGCACCACCTCGAATTTTTAAACTAAAAAAGCCTTAAATATTTAACCACCACGATTTTACATTTTTTAACTATCACGAGTGGGTATGTGGTGTCAAAGGTTTGGTAGGATACATATATTTATTGGATATCGCTGATGCGACTTCACCCACGTCTACTGAGTTAGTAAAAGGACTGAAACTCTTTAATATCTTTAAAACCACTCAAAGTCGTTTTATATAGGGTCGCGACATTCGGCCATATTGCTTTGACGTGTGATGACGTCACATCTCCCATTTTTCGGCCATGTTGTTCAGTGCCGGAGATATACAGTTTATTGTATTATTAGAACAACCGTTTACACGACAGTTTTTAATTATTATAAAGTTGTAAATTATTTTACTTTAAATAAAAAACATTTGGAATTACATCTTTCAACAAATATTACTTTCAAAACAATGCAAAATGAAATGCGCAAATTCTAGACGCCACTGGATTGATCATCAGCTTTGATTTTACCCAGTCTTGCCAACTTTTCTCCGTGGAGTGCCCTTCCTTGCGTCCCCGACCTCGAACCACCTAAAAGTTGAGGATGTGTCGCAACCTTATAAATATAAACTAACCTTGAAAACCATTAACAACATTTACCAAATTTGGTATTTGGAAAGTATCAGGCATGAAGAATTGATTAGTAATATTAGCTTCGTTGCCGGATTTCCTGTTTTGTGCTACCCGTATCTTTTTAGTTTTTTTTAAATAAAATGTCCTTTTATGTTTTTACACTAAATTACGCAGGTTAAATTTAATAGGTCCACACATTTTTAAAATTCCATTTTGACTAGCTGCTAAGATATGACAACACCACATTTTAGGTAAAAAGTAGCGCTCAAACATTTCTAAAACCACTTTACAAATTTTGCCATATAGGGGTTTCTGGACAAGTAGAATTGAACAGTGATTCTGTCATTGTTGACAGATTTGCCAGTTTTGAGCTACATGGAATACTTTGGTTTTTTAAATTAAATGCCCTATTTATTTTAATTGCAATAAATGGAGCGTGCCAACTTTAGTAACATTCCTTATTTGCCAAATTTAATATTTACCAGTTACCAAGATATGGCAACCCTGCAATTCTTGTAAAATGTGCAGCAATTAGTGTATTCCTTTATGCTCTAAAACCGCCCAAAACGGTTCTTGAACTGCCAAAAGTGTCAAAATTGTCAAAAATACAATAGACTGCAATTAAAAGGAACACTTTTGGTGTCGTTCCGGGCAGTTCTAGATCCTAAAAGGAAGGAAAAGGAATACACCAGATATCATCCAGAGTCGGTCTATATAGGGTCGCGACATTCGGCCATATTGCTTTGACGTGCTATGACGTCACATCTTCCATTTTTCGGCCATGTTGTTCAGTGCCGGAGATATACAGTTTAATGTATTATTAGAGCAACCGTTTACACAACAGTTTTTAATTATTATTAAGTTGTAAATTCTTTTACTTTAAATAAAAAACATTTGGAATTACATCTTTCAACAAATATCACTTCCAAAACAATGCAAAATGAAATGCGCAAATTCTAGACGCCACTGGATTGATCATCAGCTTGGATTTTACCCATTCTTGCCAACTTTTCTCCGTGGAGTGCCCTTCCTTGCGTCCCCGACCTCGAACCGCCCAAAAGTTGAGGATGTGTCGCAACCTATTCCCAGTATAAATATAAACTAACCTTGGATATCACCGATCAATTAGGCATGTCAAAAAACTCCTAAATACTTACTAAATTTTGTAAACACAGCTTTAGCAGTTTTAAAGATATTTAGGTCCTAAATTACTTTTTGCTAAAATTGTAGTGTATAGTTCTGAATCACCTCGTATAAAAACACGTACCTTCGTTTTTATACCTTTATTAACAATGAAACGTAACTATGGTTACAACGACAAGCTGTCAATGTTCCGAAGTTTACAGCACAAAAGTCGAATCTATACCTACTAATTGATCGGAGGTTTCCCTTCGCCCTTTTATAGTATGGTGGAAAAGTAAAGAATGATCTAGAATCTTGGAGAAATATCGCGAAAATTCCATAGTACAGGATAGCATAAAAGTTCTTAATGAATAATTCGGGCGTTTTCGGAAACCTTCGAAACTAATGAAAGAACTTGGAAAATTTAAGGTAAATTATTCAAATAAATTAAACGGTCCTAACTTTATACAATTCCATAAACTAAAAACACTTATTTTGGTAATTTTCTAGAAACCTGCGGCAACTCCGATTTTAACGAAATTTGGTTTACGGAGGTTTTTGGGGCGCTGATCACGAATCTGAAAGATTTTTTGGCGGAAACGTTTCATTCTCAAGATATTCATCATCAAAGTTCAAATTTGAACTAAGCGTATTTTCACTATATTCCCCTTCTTCTTGCCCACAATTCTTTATTTAAAGCTAAAGTGCCACACTATATTTGATTTTTACCTTTTAAAATCTCGTTTTTCTACGTTTTTACATTATTTTTGCATTAAATTGCGTGGCTTTTCTTTGATAATGCGGCGACCATACATACACATACGGCTTCATGACACACTGGGATTGAAATGATTCAAAGTATGGCTATGCAGTTTAATGCAAAAAAATGTAAAATATGTAAAAACGGGGTTTTAAATGGTGAAAATCAAATATTGTGTGCCACTTTAGCTACAAATCAAGAATTGTGTACAAAGAGAAGGGGGAATATTGCAAAAATAGAATTAGTTTAAATTTCAAGTCTGATGATGAGTATCTCAAGAACGAAACGTTTCCGCCAAAAATTCTTTCAGATTCGTAATCAGCGCACCAAAAAACCCCGTATACCAAATTTCGTCCAAATCAGAGTTGCCGCAGGTTTTTAGAAACTTAATTTAATGCAATAAAAATGTATGAGCCATTCAATTTAAAAACTAAAAAACATACGTGTAGCACAAAACTGGGAAATCTGGCAATAGTACCGATATCACTATTTAACTCCACATGTCCAAAGCACCTTAGATACCAAATTTGGTAAATGATATTTAAAAGTTGAGGTGCTTTTTACTAATCCAGTATATAAACTTAAGAGATGATTAAAGACTAAAAAAATAAAATGCTTTCCCATATAACATTTTTTGCTGGCGTTGTACATTTAATTTACTGGCATTGCCAACACTCTTTAATGGCAAGGCATTGGCAAAAAGGTATCAAAAAGACGCGAAAGTGGGCAATTGGCCGTTATTAGGCCACGTGTTGCAGATAAAGTGATAGCATCCGTCATTAATAAGTTATTGGCAAAAAATGCGTTTAAAATGATGGCATCCATCATTAATAAGTTATTGGCAAAAAGATAACAAAAAGACACGAAAGTGGGCAAATGCAGATACTCCCAAGCAGCAAGCTGACGTCTTATTGACTAAAATTGTCGCAAATACTTTTTTTTATAAGCTAAAATGATGCGATATTTTATTTGAAACTTAAAATAGGAAAAACTCCTTACTGCATGCAATTTCCTTGCAATGCAAAGTACCATCTCTCGGAACACTGTCCAACTTGGAGATGCAGATTTTTACACTAGCCGAAGATATTTCTTTCAAAGCTAAGTGAGATCACCTACCGCAGACCGCTCTCGAATTATTTTTGTCCAATGGGTTTAGACTATAAAAAGCGAAGATATTCCAGAAACATAGTAGTTTATTGTCCATTACGCCATCTATCGGTATGTCAAAGAAACTATTAAATATATATAATATTTTTTATTAACACGTCTTTAAAACTTTTAGAAAGGTTTTAAACAAAATGTTTACAGCTCCTAACAGTCTACTTGAATATCTTGCCTTCTCGACTAGCCATCACCAATTAATCACACAACACACACTTATTAGGTAATGAATACATTTAATTATGTCTATTAAAAACTCTTTTCTTTAAAAAAGACCATCATTTTATTTTTATTCGCTCCAAAATACATAATAAACATTTTGTTTGACCTAATTTTTATTTGCATGATTTTTAACAATAAAATATGTTATGAAAAGGCCATTTCCTTTAAATTATGTAAAAAAACATAAAATAATGTTGTTTAGCTGCCATTATAAATAAAACAGATCAAAAAAATTGCTTTAATGTTAGTTAAATACCAATGTTAATAATATGGTTTAAAAAGTATGAATATGCGTTGAAGGTTTGCCTTCAAAATCCAATATTTATTTGCCTGCAACAAAAACGCGTGTTTTATTTAATCAGGATTGGTATGCCGCCATTTTTGTATGCTTGCCGGCAATTCGCCTGCATGTAATATTTACTGGCAATTAAGTGTTTATTTAGGGTTGAGTTTTTAATGCGTATAAGATGTTGGCATAATATTGCTACCAATTGCCAATGCTTTACCATCAATGCCAATATGAAAAATGTACATTGCGGGCAAATAGTGTTTGCTGGGTTATACTTAAACCGGCTTTTAGGTTTCGTAGAGCAACTCACGTGACTCCCAAATCTTACCTCAACTTCATCGCAGGCTACAAAAGTATCTACAACAATAAACAAAAAGAGCTCAGTGACGGCGCACTGAGGATGGACACTGGCTTAGAAAAACTAGCCGAGGCATCTTCCTCAGTTCTCATTTTGAAAAAGAGTTAGCTGTAATGGAAAAAGAATTAGCTGATGCGTCTCAAAGAGCTGAGAGAGTATTAACAGGTTAGATGCTTTTTTAACCGACTTTAAAAAGAAAGAGGTTATTAATATGCAATGTATGTTTTTTTTGTATGTATGTTACGCGATTACTTTGGTGTTGTGGACAAATTCAAATTCAAAATTCAAAAAATTCAAATTCAAAATCCTTTATTTCTTTAAACATACATGTATGTATAGAAAACGTCAATCCATTTAAAAAGTACATATTTAAACACCAATAAATACACAAATATTAATCTTTTAAACTACCTACAAATTTTTACAATTTAAAAATTCCGCTACAGAATAAAAACTATGTTTAAGTAAAATTTGTTTAACTTTAGATTTGAAGACTGAAATGCTCTGTATGGTTTTAATATCTTGGGGCAGGTGGTTATACAGTTTGGATGGCATAATTACGCAACTGTTGGCCGTAATAGAGAGATTATGTTGTGTTATTAAGACGTCGGATGTATTTCTTAGGTTGTAAGCTAAGTTTCTGTCCGAAAACCTAACAGTTAAGTGTGGATTTTCTTTAATATGTAAAACACAAGACAAAATATACATAGACGGTATTGTCAAAATCTGTAGTTGCCTAAAAAGTTCTCTACACGAGTCTCTCTGAGATTTATAAAGAATAGTTCTTATAATGCGTTTCTGAACTAAAAAAGATCTTTGACGCCTGCTGAATTTCCCCAACAAATAATACAGTAGTTTATAGCAGAGTAAACCTGTGCGTAATAGTAAATTTTTAAAATTTCGATGTTAACAAAATTGCGAAGATTTCGCAGAACGTAACACTTGGTAGATAATCTTGTGCATAAGTTATCTGTATGTTTAATCCACTTTAACTGTGAGTCCATGTGCAACCCCAAGGATAAGGATGAGTCTTTTTCTTTAAGTGACTTTCCATTCAGGTGAATGTAAATACTGTAATTCTTAATAGTTGGGGAAAAATGTACAATTTCTGTCTTTGACGCATTTAAACTTAGACCGTTTAGTTGACAATATCTCCGCATATCATCCGCACAATTACTGGCAGCTTCAGAAAGTTCCTTAGTACTTTTTGAACTCACTGCGATAGTCGTATCATCTGCAAATTGTGAAACATTACAATTTGTAAGATAGACATTTAAATCATTTATAAAAAGAATAAATAGTAAGGGACCTAATGTACTCCCCTGAGGAATACCTAGATCAATGGAAGAAGGCTCCGATTTAAGAAAATTACCCTTTGAGTTCTTCCTCGTAAATAGGAAGCTAACCAGGAAAGCGCATTATTACGAATGCCATAATTTTTTAATTTATTCAGCAATAAATTATGTTTAACCGTATCAAAAGCACGAGATAGGTCGAAGTACATGCAGACGGTCTTTTTTTTGTTGTCAAGCCCATCTACAATAAAATTAATTAGATAGATTAGAGCGTCCTTGGTCGATAGTTTCTTTTGAAATCCAAATTGAGAAGGACTTATTATGGACCGATTTTAATTTCAATTTTATTTGAAAGAGTGCACTTCCTCGGTGGTCCCATAAAAAAATTAAGTCAGGATCGCAAGAGGAAAAGGTACTAGACCCAGTGGCGGCTCGCGGGTCTAAAAAGAGGTGTAGTGCAGGAAGGAATTCGCGCATTCACCATTTTAGCAAAATTGAAAATACTCAACTATCAAAAGTCTAAGTAAAAAGTCCTAATATCTTATCTTACCTAAATTTTATACACCTAATCAATCCTGCTATCTTTTAATGCAGCAAATTTATCAATTATATATCCTAAAAAGGTTACATTTTTATCAGTTCCTGTAGAAGCTCCTTTTGAATTGAAATATTGGCCAAAGATAAAAGTCTATCTTGGAATATAGTGTTTCTAAAGAAAGTTTTTAAACGCTTAAGACAAGAAAAACTCCGTTTCACCGACACGCTTGTCGACGATATCGTTAAAATTAGCGAAAAAGTTTATATGCCTCGGTAAAAATGTCTTTATTTGCGCCAACTTGTTTCACTAACTGCTGCAAAGAAATATTTCTATAACTTTCATCAGCAAATATTAGGTCAAGTTTATTTTTCAGCCGCTAATTTTTTGGAAATTGTTCGGCATATATCTCCAATAAATTTTGAAAAGAATCAGTGGAAAAAGTTTGGTTATACTGGCCAAACTTTGCAGTATCAACAAGACAAAGAAATTGTAGTTTGTAACAATCTTCGAATCTTACTTCCATTTTCATCAAAATATGATCTAATATTTCATAGAGAAGTGGTCTGTACTGTCCTTTAATTTCTTCCTGTGAAAAATCACTGTCGCTAATAATACTCAAACGGAAACAATCGAAATAATACGTGAAAACCAACGAAACGACCAAAACCTATACAATATTTTTAAGGCTAGCGATTTACCAAGCAATACACCTGATACTCCCACCCGCGATTCTGGCCGCCGGCAAGTATAGCATTGTCATGGCAACGGAGCGTCAAAGCGTAAACAAAACCCCGCATGAGGTGTATACTTCGGTCCGTTTTATATTTGCAATACACTTGTCGCGTTGCGGAAAAAGGAGAAATGCGACTCGCGCCAGCGGTTAATTTATATGCTAGATTTTTCATGGCGAATTTTACAAATAAAAAATAGAAATGAGAAAAATGAATTGAATAATAGTTATATGTTTTTTTATGTTTTATTATTTATTTTTGGTGAAGTGGCACTTCACTTACTCACTGACTAGTTTCTTTCTGCCGTACGTTGTTCGTGCGACAAAGCTGTACTAGCGCCATCTAATGGTGTAACATTAAATAAATATTATATTATTACGAGGGCAGTTTATAAATTGTTAAATTACATCCCTTAACAAAATTTACTCTTTTACCTAACTGAAAGGGAGACTACAATAAAAAGCACAGGGAACTGTAATTTGATTGATTGATATTGGAGGGGTCATAATTAGTTTTGGTTAGTTATTTTTTTTAATTCGTGTTATTAAGAAATAAAAAAAGAGAATTAAAAAAACCGAACAAACCATGACCCCCCATGTGCCAGTTTTGCATGATGACCGTCTGTAACGTTTCAAGCCAATCAAATTACACGTCCCTGTGCTTTTTAATGTAGTCTTTGAAAGAGATACTGGTAGTGTTTTTTAGTGTATATTTACCGATTAAAGAGTAAGAATAATAAATAAAAAGCAAAAATTTACTTAAAAGGGAAAAACAAACTTTTTTAAAAATTAAACCGATTTTTAAAATAATAAATAAAACTCACTAAAAATTTAAAAATAATAAATTCAAAAAAATAAAAATAAAAAGTAAAAAAAATGAAGTCGGGTAATAACATATGCGCTAAACTAGATACTAAATGTCAATAACCAAATAAGTCTTCTTGGTAAATTATTATTAAAGCTTTATTACCATTATGTTCTTAACTGACTATATTTTTTATTTATTTTTTTTTTTTGTGAATTTTATTAATATTTTTAAAGTCAGTTTAATTA
>JACEGR010011343.1:0-15236 GCA_014170235.1 Listronotus bonariensis | reverse complement strand
CATCTGACTGTCACCTGTCACACCCGATTTTTTCGGAATGTAGAAATTTAAAAAATAAACACGCGCACATGGTTTTAAAAAGCACATGTATTTTGCAGTAAATTATACCTAATGGTTTTCCTATATAATATATATTATTATTTTTATAAATAAATAAAATTTGGTATTTGACATAACTATGCAATGTTTAACCCAAGTTTGACCTATTCACTGGTTTTGTATTAATTTCAGTTTAAGCAAAAATTACTAATAATCTAATAATTAATTTACTTAGCCCCGTATTGTTTAGACCTGTTCATAAGAAAAATAAACTTTTTGAATCCAGTTGTTTTAAAAACTGCTGCTTAAATTAACTTGTACCACGGACAGTGTGTAAGTTAGCAGCATTAGCTTTGTTCGCGGGTCTAGTAATGAACTGATTCTGAACCAGAACCGAACTGGTTTAGAATTGTTTTGCATGTCTAGTAATTTATTAGTTCGGAATTTTTATTTACCGCGAACGATTTTCTATACAGCTGAGGATGTATTCTAACCTAGCTTTTTGGTAAGGATTTTTCATGGTTAAATTGGATACTACACAAGAAAAAAATTAAATTCAAACAAAACGGTAAATTGTTATACTGTCGAAAGCCACTCGAGGTCTCTCGGCGGAAGACGAGGGATTCCCTGCCTCCTCTCGTTTTTAACATATGTATGTGTATTTAACTAAATATAAAATTCAAACAACAAGAAATGGTAAAATCTTGTAATATTGTCTATATTTTTAACACGCTTTTATTTTAATTAAATCTTTACTTATTTTATTGCATACATACATTCATACGGAATACAATTAAAAATCCTTTGTTTATATACGCTCAAAAGCACAAAAATATAAAAAATAATAATCAACAGGTATCTTAACCCGCATAAAAAGTGGCAGAAACAAATAAACTGTAATACAACGGTTTATTTCTGTACCACAAAAACAGAAAACAGCTGACCATATCGACAATGCGCATGAAATTCCGAACTGTACTTTTAGTTCCAACTAAAATCCCAGGACTGTTAATCAGGTTACGAACCGGTAACGAACTGATTCCATTGTAACCCACGAACACAGAACTGTTCTGTTCTGAACTAAAAGTTCAGGATATTACTAACCGCGAACGCTGTTTTTTTCACTGCGCATGCGAATAGTCCCAGAACCGGTTCAGAATCGAACCTGCGAACAAAGCTATTATGTGTTAAAGTTATTCTGTATAAAAAGTTCTGCATAGTCAAAAACCTAAGAGGCAACTATCATATCTACGAGGTTTGGTAAAAATGTAATTTTTGCTCAAGAATAAAGTCCTTTATTTTTGCTACTATAAAAAATTGTTATAAAAAAGATGTTAAGAATTCAAAATAACTTTCACACATGCAAATTTTTTTTACAAGATTTTTTACTATTTTTTTTTTCTTGTAACGATTATAAATTTAATAGGATAATTAAACAATGCTTCATAAACTTAAACATATTCTAATATACAATCTTAAATTTTCACGATTTTTACGGAAAAAAGTTTTTCTTGTAAATAAACAAAATTGCATATTACAAAGTTATTTTTTTATTTTTCTTTGTAACAATTTTTAATATTAGCAATAATTCAGGTATGTACATATTTTGCTCTAGAGCAAATATTACATTTCTCTCGGGGAGTTAAATCTGGACTTTGTACTGGCCAAAGTATTATACTTACTTCTCAAATCCAACGATTAAGGAATGAATTACTAACTAATACCAACCATGTATGTTATTTCCAAAGATAAAGTAGCGAGTTATTTTGGGACACGCCAATCTCTCTACCCAAATAATTAGTGCAATTTGCTTTACAATGACGCCAATCAGACAACAATGTAGAGAAAAATGATGATAACGTTTGTTTTGTTCAACCACAAAACATTTTAATGATATAAACAGTAGTAATGAAATTAGCACAGGTGTTATAATTTTTTGAGATGATGATATTACAGAATAATTTGTCGAAAGATGTGTCAATCTTTATTACTTGTTGGAGTTTTATTGTTAAATAAATAATGAGGCAGATTCTTGCTCACACTTGAGTCACTAATATTACGTTTATTTATTATCTTCTTTAAACGAGGTACATTACCATGGTTTGTAATAGTATGCATTTCGCAACAGTTAGGATCAAGATTTTTTTTCTACAAGCATAAAAAGACACTTTATTTTTTAAAACGAATTTTAATTAGGTACTGAATAGTGAAGCCGAAATCATCAGGTTTGTGCTTGATGGGCCTGCTTCCTGCTCTTTTGCTCTGGGCTCATTTATAATCAAAATTTTGTTTCTTTTTTATGTTTGGACAATCCACGAACGCTAAAAGACTAAATACTAACGTACCGTGGGTGCCTTAAGCGAGGTAAAGGAAGTTTGTTAACACAGGACTTAAATACTTGAAGATTTGGAGGGGAATGATAGAGCTCCGCGGGCAGCAGGTTCCCCAATCTAAAAACTCCAGTGATAAAAGAACGAACAAAGTAAGAAATTCGGGGCTTGTCCAATTGGATCGTATAGGGATGCATATATGGGGGAAATTATACTGGATAAGGTGAATAGGTCTTCTTTGAATGGAATGAAGAATGCTCAGTGTTGTGGGGGACGCCATGCCCCCGATATAAGAACAATATTTCAAGGGAGGTCGGATTTGGGACACATATAAAGTGTATAAATTAGAAGGGGAAAAATACTTTTTGGCTTGAAAGAGATATCCAAGCTTTTTGAAGCTGCCGTGGTTATAGATATAATGTGTTTATGCCAGTTAAGGTCATTCTCAAATGTGACGCCCACAAGATTAAATGAATCTTTGCTGTGCAGAACTTGGCCGCTCATAAGTAATGGATAAATATTTGATAACTTTTTCCGCGACATGGAACATGATTGTGTTTAGATGCATTAAATTGGATAAGATTTTTGACGCCTCAATCCAATATAAGGTTAAGGTACTGTGAAAGGGATATCGGCATCGCATTGGTTTAGGAACCTAAAAACTGGAGTGAAGAGTACTATCGTCGGCAAAACTATGAATGGAATTAGTTGTAGACGAGAGAAGGTCGTTGATGTAAAGAAGAAACAAAGTTGGTGCCAGTACTGAGTCATGAGGCACCCTACCATTATTTTGGTGAAAATATAAAAAGTAACCATCTACAATCACTGATATACGTTGATTAAAAAAAAAAAAATTAAAGAATCATGAGCAGAGTTTTGCGGCATGCCAAACCTAGTCGAAAGCTTTGGATATATCAAAAGCAACTATCTGGGAAATACCTAGAAACTTAAGAGACTTGTGCAGTTGTATGATACAAAGGCGAGGAGATCTGCTGTAGATCTTTTGTGACAAAATCCATGTTGCCTGTCTGCAAAATTTTGTGTTGTTCCAAGTACTTTATTTCCCATTTTTTTTTCATTTTTAAATTTTGACCGGAAAGCTTTCCAATTGTAGCAGGTCCTTTTTAAATAATTTGATTTCTACACTTTAAGTAGTTCATTCCATGTTTAATTTGTACATGTTAGGCCGAATTGGACGCTTTTTAAAGAAAACTTTGAAAATTTACTCTCATATTTCAAGCCAAACTTACTGGTGAAAACCGCAATTCGCTGAATTGCGTCGTTTACGTTTAACCCTTATCATATCCCCTTAGTTTAAAGTAGCTTGCTCTTACAGGTAATTTAATATTATACTTTAAAAAATCAAAATAAAATTTTGACAAGCTAGTCATATCTAACGGAAATAATAGCAGACACTTTAAACTTGGCAGTTGTAATCAGAGTCAAGAGACCTTCAAAATAAGGCATCACTCGACTCACTCTTTGCATTTAAATATTTTGGGGGTGAGTCTCACCCCTGACTAGGGTGTTGCAGTTCAGGGAGTAAAAGTAGCAACAAATGTACCGCCTAGAAAAATCGGCGGGTCAAGCGTTTTTTCCTTAAATGACCTGGAGTGCCAAAATAAGCTCTGTTTCGTTTTTAAATGGCCACCCTGTATATTTGGTGTGGGTCCCATGACTTTTTGATTTTAAGAAAATAGAAATCCCAGCTATACGCCCTTAATTCAAAATCAGCATGTTATTCTAAAACACTTTGTTAATTACTCACACTCACGGTTTAAAAAGCATACAATATTATTTATATATTGTTGTTTAGCAGTAAAATATGCGCGCAAATGCTCTCATCCATCATTAAATAAATACCGTTTTAAAGCATGTTATGAATCTAGTTTCACGGATATTACAATCGTAATTAAAAATGATTACAATTTTCAAGTTAGTTTCAACAACGTGTATGCATCTATTTACGTAAAATAAACAATAAATCTATAAAATTATACATGGTTAAGTTGCACGTTACGGGTCACACTTTTGTTAAATTATTTCCAATAAGTTAGTTTTTGTTTTAAAATACATTGTATGAATTTTTAAATTAAGTAATATTTTTAATCGAGATAAATTTAGGCTAATCGTAGATACGAATCCATGGAAATATTATTCGATGTAGACGACCCGTACCCACTTCGTTGGGCATTTATTATATTTTCCCCTGACCCTTTTGTTCAATCATAATAAAATATAGCCCTATAGCTTGTACCTGAATAGTGTATCTTTCTGAGATGATGAAAAAATTTTTATGATCGGTTCAGTATTCCGAAAATTATGGCTTCCAAAGACCTGGAGGTTTGCCTGATCGATGTTTTTTTGTTTTCAGGGGCTATATATTGTTTTAGAAAAGTAAAACGTTTGGAATTAAAACAGTCTTCATCGTAAAAAACAATAAAACATCTAATAAAATAGTCAGAGTTTAAATAAAAATATGCCTTGATGATTTTTAATTTTTCTCATACAAAGTATATTGAAAGAAATTATTTAGAAATATATTTCTAGGCCCACGAGGAGTTATAATTTAACACATTTAGAATTTTTAGTTTTAGGAATTTCAATGTCAAAGTTTTTCTTTTTTCTTAAAATATTTAATAGCTAAATATGACCTTTTTGAATAAGTTATCTTACATCTCTTCGACTTTTAAAAGGTTTACAGCGTAGTAGGTTCGTTCTAGGCAACTCTCGATAAGTAAAGCATAATCCCAACGATCAAGGTTTACGACAAATTAATCCACGAAAACTATAAGCCCGTAAAGTTTACAATTCACGGTATTGATTCACTTTGGCTAATTAGCAAACCGCCACTTTAATTGCTGTTTTGCTCGACTGGTTACAACCCGGGTACCATTTCGATCGTAAACAGATCTAAATACGTGCTAAAAACCAATCTGGAATAATAAAATTATATATGTTTGCATACTAAATAAGTGTAAAACATTTAAGGAGGTGATTCCTCATTGAAAAATATGAAAAAAGTTCCTATAAACATGGGTCCGAAAATGCATAGTTTCTAAGATACAGGGTGTCCAACATTTAGGTTCAACATTCACCTTCTTTAATCTTCAGTTGACCTTCACTTTTTAA
Source organism: Listronotus bonariensis (assembly GCA_014170235.1). Taxonomy (NCBI): domain Eukaryota; kingdom Metazoa; phylum Arthropoda; class Insecta; order Coleoptera; family Curculionidae; genus Listronotus; species Listronotus bonariensis. The sequence continues at coordinate 9,735 of JACEGR010011343.1, read as the reverse complement.
TGTCATTAGATAGTCCTTAAAAAGTTAAGATAGGAAAGTAAAATTAATTTTGCTCTATCTTTAACTGTTTTGCTCAGTAAATCGTCAAAATTCAAAAATTCCGTCCCAAGAAACATGCAATAAAGTGGTTTTTATTTTTTTCTCGAAAACGAAGCAAGATACAAAAAATTTCAAGAGATAAAAAAGTTGTATTTTCAGTTGCTTATTCTAAAAAAAAAATAAAAAAGTTACAAAAAGTCAGTGGCGTACATTTTTTTACAATTATTTTCGATAAGATGTCCCGTGAGACGCCACTGGACTTAATAATTTTAATTTAATTATGCCTAACTTTGGCCCTTATTACTAGAAATAACACTGAAAAATTTCAAGAAAATCGGTTACAGGGTATTCAAGATAATTACAAAAAACCTATTTTATTTAAAAAGTTTAACACCCTGTATCTTGGAAAGTATGCATTTTCGGACCCATGTTTATAGGAACTTTTTTCATATTTTTCAATGAGGAATCACCGACTTTGATAACACAAAATATTTGGAAAACGTACGTTTAGGTAAAGTCGAACGTTCAAACTAAAAAAGTTTACAAACGTTTTATATAAACGTATTAAAAACAGTTTCTTTAGAACCTACTTGAAACGTTTATATTGATCGTATTCTAAACTTAAATTAATAATGAAATGAAATAAAAAAGTATTAAATTATTATTTCTCTTATTAAAAATTCTTTGATTGTACTTTTAAGGATAAGTATAACCTTTTTATCGCATAGCTCTATAAGTTTGTTGTTTGGAAGAAAAAATCAGAGACCATTATTAGTTAGAAACGTACTCAGCGAATCATTTTGGCTAGAAACGCACCCTCAAAATCTTTAGTGATGAGTGAATGACAAATGACATTTACCATTTTTGGTGTTAGTTGATCAAAGTCGGTCTATATAAGGTCACGACATTCGGCCATATTGCTTTGACGTGTGATTACATCACATCTCCCATTTTTCAGGCATGTTGTTCAGTGCCGGAGATATACAGTTTATACACATTTACATATTTCATCATAAATTATTAATGATGATCTGCACATTATCTGCAACACGTGACCTAATAACGGCCAATTGCCCACTTTCGCGTCTTTTTGATACCTTTTTGCCAATGCCTTGCCATTAAAGAGTGTTGGCAATGCCAGTAAATTAAATGTACAACACCGGCAAAAAATGTTATATTGGTATTCACAAATAAATCGTTTATGCGACTTTATAAAGTTTTTAGACGCTTTTTTAATACTACCCTCGTTGTTAGGTAGCTAAAAAAAAATAGCATTTAAAAAACGGAAGATATAAAAACATTTAATAATACAAATTAAAAAACAAGTAACTTGACTTACTGTGTTTTTCAATTTCTTGAAGACATTATTATTATACATTTATGTAGCTTGCCATTTTTTTCACGCATAGTTTGTACCCCAGAAATTATGTCCATTACTTATGAGTTATGATCTGTTATAATATAAATATCCCTAATTATCAATTTTACATAACCACAAGGTTTGCCTCCCACAATTTGAAATTAACACAAGTAATAGGTTGTTTACAAATAAATTTTCCTACAAATTAAAAATTCCCGTTTGGTAATTTCATTCATGGAAATCAAGACAGAACTAACCCAAGATTACTCAAATCTCTCGGTAACTAGAAAGGATTAAGATGTTGATACATTTAACCACAGTAATAAAAGAATGAGATATAGCGGTTTTCGCTATTATAAGAGAATTTTGAAAAATTCTTTCAGGGCGTTTCTATAGGTCGATTATGACAACAAATCTGTGTGCGCGTTTTCCAAAATCCATTTCTATAATTTATTATTAATAAAAACATATTTACGGGACGGTGGAGTGAACAGGGGTGCTGGGTGGGGACGAACAGTAGAAATCCTACATTAAACACCCAAAAACAGTATTTCACAGTACACACCGCACTTTCTGTTTACAAAAATGTCAAAAATTGTTTAAAAAATTAAAAATAAATAATAGTACAACAATCCCGTCATGGCTGTCACTGCATAAAAAGAAGGAGTTTGCAATAGAGACTGTAAATGTCTTGCGATGTTGCACAAATAAAGTGAAAGTGTCAATAGCTTAAAAGGAAGATACAGGACAAAATTCATACGAAAAAATTAAGTTATTCCTTCTTCCTATTATAATTTGTAGAGAAAAAAGGAAAAGTAACCCTAAAACATGGAAGAAGGGACGGCATTTCTACAAAAAACACCATTCTTTCTCATTGAAATGGTGGAGTTTAAAAAAACTAAAAAAACACGCTTTTATATGCAACCGAACTAAAAATTAAAAAATAATTTTTCATTAAAAAAATATTTTCACTTCATAGTAAAAAGCGTGGGGTGCATTTTACTATTTTTTCATAACTTTTCCATCATAGATATTGGCAAATATAATAATTATAACATTTAATATATTAAGCACCCCACGCTTTTTACTATGAAGTGAAAATATTTTTTAATGAAAAATTATTTTTAATTTTTAGTTCGGTTGCATATAAAAGCGTGTTTTTTTAGTTTTTTAAACTATTAATTATTTTCATTTTTAGTTCGTTATATCAATTAATTTTTTAAAAATAAATGCTCCAGTTTATTCACTAAAAAATTTTTTCGCCATTTTGTCAAGATTAGCAAAGTTTTTCAGATTTACTTTCTGAAAATACCTAATATAAAATTTGAGTAAAATCAATTCAGATCGAACTCTTGAAATGGCCGGTGGTTGGTACCACTGGGACGTACAGGTGACAGATGACACTTGGTTGAAAATAACCAGCCCCTTTTTTATTAGTTCTGTGCCCCTGTATATCAAATTTGGTCAAAATGGGGGTTGCTCCAACTTTCGAAACAATTACCCAATTTGCATAAATAAGACAAATATTTTTAAAATATTACCTTTTTAAACTAAAAAAGAAATTTACCATAAATGTTTTTTCTAAATATGAGTTTACTTTAGTTTACTTACCTTAAGTGATATTTTAATGTAGTTTGCTAATCTCCATTTCCAGTCTTTGTCCTAATCTAACATTCGGTACAAGTTTCTAACACTCAATAAAGGCCTTTTAGAAAGTATAAATGGAAGATGGTATAAAAGTTATATGCAATAACTTGTTAGTTACTTTTATTTGCTTCTTGTATTTCAATTAAAGTGTATACTTTGTTTTTAATAGCTTAGTTAACTGAAACTTTAATTTCACATTAAAGGAATTTTAGGTTATGTTATGACTGTGAATTTTGTCAGATGTCAGTTGGTAATACAGATTTCTGTTTTATGACCGCCTGTTTTAAAAAACAAGTGAAGGTTATTCGTTCGTTAAAAAGCGTGTTAAAAAAACAGATGAAGGTTATACGCTCCCGGAACGAATGAGTTCAGTTTAGCAGAATTGAGCCCCTGGTCCCCAACCCGTCGGCAAATGTTGTCAAGTTCGATTATTCAATTGTCTAATCTGGCGCATCCGCCAGAACGTACGATTTTTCACTTTTCCTATTTTCCTAGAAAATGCTGGAACTTAACGGGATACTGTTTTTAAATTTTTCTAATTTTTAGTTCGGTTGCATATAAAAGCGTGTTTCTTTAGTTTTTTAAACTATTAATTATTTTTCTTTGTCAAGAATAGCAAAGTTTTTCAGATAGACTTTCTGAAAATAACCTAATATAAAATTTGAGTAAAATCGATTCAGATCGAACTCTTGAAATGGCCGGTGGTTGGTACCACTGGGACGTACAGGTGACAGATGACAAAGAAAATTAACCCAGTTTTCTAGGACAGATGACACTTGGTTGTATCAAGCAGTGGTTATAATAATATAATTTTTTTTCCAAAGCAGGATAACGGGATACTGTTTGCAGATTATTGCATTGTCATGGGTCCTTAATACGTGTGCAAAGTTTCAAAGAAATCAAATAGCTGGAAGTTGGTTAAAATTAGGCTCAAAGATTCCGTTACATAGCCAGCCAGATTGATAGATTGATAGTTACAACCCAAGTTAATAAAAGATTTTTGCCGGCAAGGCATTGGCAAAAGGTATCAAAAAAGAGAACATCAAAATGGGCAATTGGCCGTTTGTTAGGCCGACGTGTTGCAGATGTGATGGCATCCATCATTAATAAGTTATGATGAAAAAATGCGTTTAGGATGATGGCATCCATCATTAATAAGTTATGCTGAAAAAATGCATTTAGGATGATGGCATCCATCATTAAAGGTTTTGGCCAAAATATGCCTTTTAGATGATGGCATTACATTATTTTTCCTAATGACAATAAAATGCATTTTTACCGTCCAGGGGAACTAAAATGTGCATAAATAATGCACATGCATAATGTGTGTTTATGTACAGAGGGTGTCCAGTATAAAATTAAACTACTATAATTTTGGAAAAACCATAAGAGATACAATAAAAATACTAAAAAAATACATTTCACTGAACAACTTTTTGCGTTTAGCTTTTTGTCATGTATCTCTTACATGGTTTCCCAAATTATAGTGGATGTAGCCCAATATGCGGGACACCCTGTACATAAACACACATATGCATGTGCATTGACTATGCACATTTTAGTTCCTGGTGCAAATACGTTTCATTAGGCATTAGGAAGTAATGTAATGCCATCAATGCCCAGGCATATTTTCGCCAAAACCTTTAATGATGGATGCCATCATCCTAAATGCATTTCGGCGCCGGCACAAATAATGTATTGGATGCCATCATCGCTAAATGCATTTTTTTCATGCATAACTTCAGCCAATGATGGATGCCACAATCTCGGATAATGTGCCAAGAAATAAGTAAGATTAACCATAAACTAGTGAACGTGAATTGTAAAAGAGTTTATGTGCGGTGAGGTTTTTGGAAAACTGCTGCCCTCCTCTTAATTTCTGAACGGGATGGACAGCGAATATCGAAGTCCGGATAAAATTTGGATACAAAGGTGTCTACCTAACACTTTGCACTGACATCAAAATCTTTATGGTCACGAGGCCTAGTGCCAAGGGGCGTTATCAACTTTTTTTCTTTCTAATGGAAAGGGGGTCATGTGGCACCTCGTTTTAAAGGTCCTTTGATTATCTGCTCAACGCCAGTTTGCTTTTAAAAATTGGCCGAACTGTTCAGATATAAAAATTTTATGCCAAATTTCAAACGCTTGTAAGTGTGACGGTGATCCGATTTTTTACAATAAAACAGTGCGAGTAGAGAATCAAGGAGCCATAATTGCTAAATATGAATTAAGAGACTAAACACTATTTGAAAACAATATAAAAACACGTGTACACACACAAAGTTTATAATACTCTGACACTTGACAAAGTTCAAAAACTAAGACATTAAATATGAGGTTTTTTTATATTTTTATTGTAAAATAAGCCCTTAAAATTTGTCGGATAAGTTGTAAAACACCCTGTATAAGATATTAAAGAAAATGAGCCTCTTTTTACCAACTATAATAAAAAAAATATTCTACGTTGTGTCCTTTTCAAAAGAACTCTAACAGACTGACAGACAGACCGAAAAGGAGTTTAACCGTTGATTTTTAAATGCTTGGTATAAACCTCTGCAAGTTTTGCTCCTTCTTATTTATACAAATTGAATATATTATATCTGGGGCATGGCGTCCCCCTCAACCCTCAGAATTCTTGTTTCATTCAAAGAGCTGTTAATGATTCTCTGCTTACTAAAAGGCTTTCTTCTCTTGCCTATTGTCAGGCTGTAGGGGATATATTGCTTTTTTATAATTACTTATATACTTCTTCTGGTCCAAGGTGTTGTCCAGTATAATTCATCAACTTGCAGCACCCAACTGAAAACACATTGGTACCTCAAACATGCATCCATATACGCTCTTAACTGGACGGTGCGCCCGAACTTCTCACATCGTTCGTTCTTTTTTGTCCCTAGAGTTTCTAGAATGTGGAATCTTCCTGCCCGTCTTCCCTGGTAAAGTATTTAAGTCCTGTGGTAACAAACTCCCTCTTACTCCCTTAAGACACCCACGGTACGTTGGTTTTTAGGTTTTAGCACTTCGCAGAATTGGGTCCAAAGATAAAAAATACTTAAATCCTGTGTACCTTTTAAAAATATAAGATAGATACTTACCCACTTACAATCCCTGTTTTGCTTAAATAAAAAATCAGAAACACTAAACTAAGTCCCACTAACTTCTGAAATTGCACTACTTTTATTGAACCCATTTTTTCTCAAACGAATAATTACAATTTTTAAGAAGAAATTACTCAGTTCTCCGCGATTTTCGCAATTAGCAAAACTAATGAAAAAATTATCGCGGTTTTTCTAATTAGCCACGATGTAAGTCATAAAAAATAAAATAAAAGAATCACAGTTATTGCCGTTAAATTTGCGATTAATCAGCTGTGGTGCAAATTTCAATAATTAAAATTTCAGGTTCAACTTTTTTAAATTTCTGCAGGTTTATTGATAAGTCTCGAGCCTACGAATGCTTTTCCCGGCCGGAGCATCGTCTTTAACAACTGCAGAACGTAGGAAAGCAGTTGGGTAATCATGATGATTGTAAAGATAAGTAGACAGTAGTAAAGATTTTAAAACTAGGATTTTCAGTGGCGTATTTTCTGCTTTATATGCTTTCTTTAACATACTTATATACAGTGTGTCTCAAATTGTTAGGCAAGAAATTTAATTCTAAAAGAATTAAATAAAGAAAAGCGTTAGGAAAAAAATAAAGCACTATAATTTCTTTGATTTGTTTTTTTTATTATTATTTATTTACAATTCTATCACTTACAAAGTGTACAGTAATATTATAAGTTTTTTAAACCACCGGGTATTTTTTGTACAAATCTATGTAACAACTTAAAACTGCTTATTTTGTGCATTAAAATTGGGCATTATAGTCCAGTAAAGCCCGTGGTGCATACAATGCTTTATGTTTTACCCAAAAAAGAGTTTTTTAATGACTAATTACATTATTTATTCTGCAATATAAAAAATAAGTTGCACCTGTACCTGTATACGTAAGTAGATAATGACTGGTGTTAAGTTTGACTTTGATGTTTCTATCAGTTAGTCAGTTGGCATTTTTATTTAACGATTTGCTCAAAATGGAAGAAATTCCACAAAATATAAGAGAAAAGGCCATAAAAGCGACCGAAAATCTTTGCCAGTTAAATCAAGGCAACAGTATGATCGGGAGTATGGCATATTTGGTATTTGGAAAGATGCGAACGCAATTCTTCAAATAACCGAAACCGTTTTAATGGCATATTTTCAGGAACTGGTAAGTTATTGATTTTATTTTAATACATATGTTTAACAAACTTTATTATTTTTAGTCGGAAAAATACAGTCCGAACTCTCTCTGGACCAAGTATTCCACCCTAAGGTCTACGTTGATGGTCTATGAAAATATAGACATTTCGCAATACCATCGTCTCATATCTTTTTAAAAGTTAAGTCGAAAGGATACGTCCCGAAGAAGTCTAAAGTTTTGGAAGGAGAACAAATATTAAAATTTATTAAGAAGGCTCCTGATGATATCTACTTGGTACACAAAGTCATAAAATTATTTTTGTATAAACTTGATCTTTATTGTGAGAGAAATAAAATTGGATAAGCAATAAAATTTCCATATTAGCGCATTACACGCTGGGCATTATCATAATGCCCGCTTATAATGCCCTTAGGTGTGATAGCAGGTATTATTGCTACCATAACATATTTCGTTTCTAAGGTATTACAGATCAATAATAGATGGGTAAAACAGTAGTGTTTCACGGATAGATGAATGTGTAGAGTTGTCATTCCGGGAGTATATCCGTTGGTCATTTGTGTTCCTTGCGGGATTTTGCAGACGTTTCGCCAAGATCGCACTTGGCATTTTCAATGCTATCTAACTGGTGTCAGCTGCCCAATCCCAAATCAAAAAGCTATCACTGTTGCCGATGTATTATTTCAACAATGGATTTGTCGCTATGGAGTTCTAAGAAATACATTCCGATCAAGGCAGAAACTTTGAGTCCGATCTTTTCAAGAACCTTTGTAATCTCCTGGGAATCCATAAAACAAGAACAACACCTCTTCATCCCCAGTCCGATGGCATGGTAGAGCGGTTTAACAGAACACTTGATAACTACCTGAAAATTAAAGTAAATGACCAACAAAGTGACTGGGATAACTGTATACAGCCGTTTTTATTAGCATACCGCTCCGCAATTCACGAAACTACTGGCAGAAACACCTGCTAAAATCATTTTCGGAGCGGAAATATGCCTTCCAGTTGACTTGCTTACAGGACGACCTTCCACCAATGAAGAACCAGCAGAAGACTATGTAAGTCAACTAAGTAAACAGCTACAGAGGATACATGAAGAGGTGCGTACCAAGTTACAAAAGGAGTGACCGTATGAAATCCGCTATGACTTGAAAGCTAACCATCAGGGATTTGTCGTCGGTGAAAAAGTTTGGTTATACAATCCAAGAAGAACCAAGGGGCGTTCACCGAAACTACAGAAGTCATGGGAGGGACCATATAAAGTGGTGACACGGCTTAATGATCTGGTGTACCGTATACAGAAGAGTCCACAGGCAAAGATGAAAGTAGTACATCTAGAAAGGCTAAGCCGTTATCAAGACAGTGAAGATACTTGATCGAGACGATCAAAACTTGGAAGAGGGCAATGTTACAGACTTTCAAAAATGTGTTTAGGTTATAGAATTTTAGAGTTAGGATCATTTAATTTAGTTTGTTAATTTATTTAAATAATTTACCTTAATTTTTCCAAGTTCTTTCATCACTTTCGAAGGTTTCGAAAACGCCCGAATTATCTATTAATAACTTTTATGCCATCATGTACTATGGAATTTTCACGATATTTCTCGAATATTCTAGATCATTCTTTACTCTTCCACCATACTATAAAAGGGCGACAGGAAACTTCGGATCAGTCAGTATAAATTCGACTTTTGTGTTGTAAACTTCGAGACATTGACAAGAGTAGATTTTGTCGTTGTTGTAACCATAGTTACGTTCCATTGTTAATAAAGGTATAAAAACGAAGACACGTGTTTTTATACGAGGGTGTTATTTAATAAGTGTCCGATATTTCAGAGAGTGATTTTTCAAGTATTTTTAAGGTAAAAAGTTCCTATGAACGTGTGGTCTAAGATGCTTCGCTTTCAAGATACAGGGTGTCAAAGTTTTATTTTTATTTATGTTTTTTCTGCATAATTTCCTAAATAATGCCGATTTCCGAACGAAAATTGGTACCTGGGGTTTTTGACATGAGAAATTTGAATTTGTTCTTAATTTAGCTCTTACTTGTAGAGGGCGCTAGCCACATGTATATTCTCACTTTCAAAGGCTCATGACTTTTTGTACAACCCTGTATTTACATTTTTGTTAAAAAGAAATGGATTCCTTAGTCATTTTACGTAAAAAGGTACTCTTATTAGATGACGCTAGGAGCAACCGTTTTCGAAATATTTTAGTTTAAAATAATCGATGCATACGCTTAGTAATAAATATGCTAAGTAAAGACCGCCGAAAATGACGGTTTTATCAAGTAGCCGGTCTTTATTTAGCATATTTATTACAAGCGTTCGCTCATTTAAACTAAATTTCGAAAACGTGAGCGTCATCTGTAAATGCATTTTACGTAAAGAAATAACTGAGAGAATCGGCAAATCTGAAATACAAGCTGGTCATGAGCCTTTAGT
>JACEGR010011342.1:0-15243 GCA_014170235.1 Listronotus bonariensis | reverse complement strand
CGCTTCTTTGGTAACCACTAGTTAACACGTGATCATTTAATCGATTTATTACGATCAGTTGTTAAACTATTAACAAATAGAAACTTTAAATGAAAAATTATGTAAACTTAATTTTGGTAAATAATTTTCCATTTCTAAAAAAGTTTTTCGTTGTTTGTAGTAAATTTCTTGGCGGGTTTAAAATTAATATATATTTTTTAATTTACTGTGAATTAAAACTCACCTATGAATACCCAGAATACCAGTAACAAAAGGGCGGAAAGGGTCTTTTATGAAAAATGCAATGTGAGAATGTTTAAATTCAAAAATTAATTCACCAGAAAACTCTTCGTTGGGGTACCACAGACAGAAAGTAGATAAGCTTGACTTGACGCAGGTCAATGTGACAAGATATTCAAAAACTACCAAAATTTATGTCTTCGAAGATCACTTAAACGTAAGTACTTAATATCAATAATAATTTGTCTAAAATGGGGTACAGCTTATTAGAATTATTATAAATTAATTGTTCGTAAAAACTCAATTTATTTTATGTATCAGGTTTGGGTACCTATATATTTATTTAAAAATACTTGTCGTTTAGGTTTATATTTAGGTAACCAAAGTGCTTCAAGCGCTTAATGATGTTTGAGAGATATTAAGAAATTAAATATACCTAAACGTGGCATATTATACCACCCCTTGATAACTGACAAAATGCATAAAGCATATAGCGCTTAAGTAACCCGAGTGAGTCCAATAATTTATAATTAATAACTATATATTAGGATTAAATATAACAATACTAATGGTTTTCTATAAAAACCTATGGGCCTGGTTTGTTTTAGCTAGAAGATGATATGAAGAAGAACGGCCAGTGGAAAATAATGGGGGTAAAAAATACTGAAAAATGTAATTTCTCATAAATTTGAATGTTGGAAATCGGTTGGAGACCATTGTAAAGTTAAAAAATCTTAAAGTAATATTTACTCCAGTCCAGTTTTATCAACATCTGTTTACAGTGTGGATATCATCATCAGCAATACTGCTGCAAACTAAGAATACTGTGTCTTATTAAACCTCCTAAGAAAACAATAAGAAGCAAATATGTTCAAACTAGCATTCCCATAAAAGAGCTATTTTATTTTTAGAGCTAAACCAAAGCATTTCATGAATTTGAAGATGTTCCAAGCTCCGATTCAAGGAATATTTCAGCCAGAAACATCAACGAGAATTTGGTTACTCATTTGGTTTGAACTGACCCAACTTATGATACGAAGGGCTCCTAGCAAAAACCGCATTTGTCAAAAAATAGCTTTTTACAGAAAACTAAAAAACCTTTTATCTTCTTAGATATTAATTATTTTAAAAGACGGCTCCTGGATGGTTTGTAGATAAAAATACATAACAAAACAATTCATAATAAAGTAAATTTAAAAACGTTTTAACATCATAAATTAGATTTTTTTGTTTGACAAGTGCTATTTTTGCAAGAAAATTAAAATGAACTTACAAAAAAAAAACATGTTTTATTCGAATATGACAAAACTGTTCACTGAAGTAATAATCCTTCAATGTTAAATACAAACTTAAACTTAGGTTCTAAATATGTAAAGATCATTTTTTTCTATTCGTCACACCCACTGCTATTATCTTCGAGATCGACGTCGCTTAATTCAGCAATTTTTGATTCTGTTGGTTGTAGGGCATTATAGAATCTGGTATGTTCTTTTTTGCTTAGACCCTTGCTGAGAGTCTGTAGGTCTTTTATTTTTAATGGACTAATGGCTAAAGGTTCTCGGTATAACGGAAAAAGTTGAAGTTCATTGCATAGAGGAATTTTACTTCGAAGTACGGATTGTCTCCATGGTCCACTATAACTGTCCCTTATTTCCAAAAACTTGTTTTTTGCCTGAATGCGATACATTCTTAACGATTTCAGCTTAATTGGAGGTCGCGGGTTCTTAAGAAAATATTTTATGTTAAAAAGTCTTTTGTTGTGCCTTAATCAGATTGAATGGAGACGGATTTCTCCTGCAAGTCTGTATGATTGTATCCCAATGCTCGGGAATCTCTGCTATTTCAACCGCTTTTCGTTTTGAAATAACTGAAAAGTCTTGATCGTTGGGTAGAAATGTATGGCCACGTATGGGAAAAATATAGGTAATATTGTCAAACAACTTTAAGCAGTGGACTAATAAATACATAAAATGCATCATAACATAATTTTTATTTTATCCCGGGCATCCATCATTTATTAATACCAAGTTTCGAGAAGTGACGTCAAGAACCTGTGAAAAATAATGTACTTTTTCATTATAAAGTGACTTTATTTTGACCTTTTTTGCAATTTTTTCATCGTAGGTGTACATTGTTGCACTATCATCTTTAAAGATTATGGACGCCCATGTATTAACTCTCTTTTCTTCATTAGTTTAGCTTTAATTGTCGGCACAACGTTTTGCGACGCGTCCATTTTTAAACACTGTAACGAATCCTTAATTTCCTGCAAAAACATCACATGTCAAGACAAATGCGGTTTTTGCCGAACGATCCATACTTTATCTGTACGAATAAGGCTGACAATGGCTGTTTTTGCTCGAAATATTTTTCAGATAACACACTACGATATTTCTTGATACAATGTTGCCAATAATTCAAAAGGGGACAAATTTGACAAATGGGGTTTTTGCTGGGAACCCTTCATACTTAAGCCAAGGTTTTGATAAACCATATTTTTGTAATTCTATAAATTACACTTTTTATTGCTATTAGTATGGTATTTAAAAATTAAAACAATCTTAGTGCCTTGTAGTATGTAGAGCTTTGATTATTTTATGTCCTTCACAAATACAAGTAAACTAATTTTTAGTTAAAAAATAATATTTTTAACAAAATTTTTATTTGCATTATAATCAACAATTGTAATAAATACTATCTACTACTATTATACAGCTTGTCTACTTAAGTTCGCACCATATGGAAAACTTTTTTATTATTAATTTTACAAAAAAGTTATTTTTTATTAAAAATTCTGCATGGTTCTATACCTAAAATGCAATCATTAAATATTAATTGTTTGCAGTGGTATACGAGGAAAGCCAAAAAATATTAATTTTGCTCAGGAGGAGCCCTTATTTTTCATAATATCGAAAATTTTTATAAAGAAAAGATGTTTAGAATTAAAAATAACAAAATATGCAAACTTGTTAATTTTCAAGAAAAACTTTTTTGTGTTAAGGGAGAAAATTTAAGTTTGCACAATAGTGCATACTTATTTCCAAATGTAACATGTAAAGAAAGCTTAAAAACTATCAAAACAGCTAAAAGTCACAGAAAAGCTTGTTATTGCAAAAACATATAAAAAAAATATTTCTCCAAAATAAACCAATTGGCATATCTGAAAAGTATTTTTAATCCTTAACTTCTTTTTTAATAAATTTTTCGATATGAAAAATAAGGGTACTTTTCTCTTGAGCAAAATTCATATTTTTTGACATACGTCGTAAACCACCGAAACATAATATTTGATAATTTCATTTTGGGTTTTATACAATGCAGAACTTTTATAAGAAATAACTTTTTTTGTAAAATTTGTAATGAAAAGTGTTTCATATGGTGCGAACTTAGGTAGACACGATCTATTATTATCTTTTTTTAAGAAAATCTATTTCTATTTAAATTAGATTTTAGTATTTTCGTAATTTAGTATTAAACATTTTACATTCTAATTATTCTTTTTATGTTATTATATTTTAAGTTCATTAAACAAGTAATACTATTTGTGTCTCTTTTAAGCCTTTTAAACAGCTAATATTAGTTGCAAATTTGCCAATAACCTGTAAAAAGTACATTTTTATTTAAAAAAAAAAATACACATTATGTTCTTAATGTAGTAGGAGAGCTAGTGAACCCTTCGAGTAACGTTGGGCCTGAAAGGCTAGAAATTTGTATAGTGATGAGTATAGTGAAGTTTGCACATTATCACCCTGTATTAAAAAAAAAAAAATAAATAAATAAATAAATCTCAGCTTAAAATTTTTCTAGGATTTAGTTCATTAATAGTAAGGTTTGATAAAAAAAATTGACAGGCATTTTCGATGAGCACAAGTACCTACCAGGCGAACTGAAAGTGTGGCTGATTTAAATGTCCATATTTCCACACTACTCACCTGTATCACCGTTAAAACGATCTTTAAAAGAGCTTTAAGAAAACACCACATTAGGTACACCTAACTTTATTAGTTTCGGAAATACGGCCATGCAAATCAGCCACAACTTTCAGTTTGCCTAGCAGGAACTTGTGCTGATCAAAAACGCCTTTTTTTTCATATACCTAAATATAAATGAACTAAATCCTAGAAAAATTTTAAACTTACAGCGCCAAGTTTTATTTATTTTATATATTTTTTTATTTTTAAAAGTATACAGGGTAATGATGTGCAGGGCTGATGCTTGCCAGGTGATGATTGTCATACTTAGCATGATATGCCTCATCACTATATAAATTTGTAGCCTTACAGGACCAACATTACTCGAAGGGTTCACTAGCCCTGAGACGAATATTTTTTTAAATATCTAAAATTTTTAAATACTTGTTGTATCCTATACATGTATGTTTAAAACGAGGGGCTTTTTACTGACCCAAATTTGTACAGGTATTCATTCCCCTTTTGACCCAGTATTTTGACCTTGTATCCCTTGAATTTTCTGTGTATTCCCCAGGATTATTTATGTATTCTCTAGGATTTCCTATTTATAATTCCTCATATATTCATACAGATTTCCCCCGCCCCCCAAGTGTACAGGTATTCCCCTCAGTAAAAAGTCCCTCGATTTAAAAAGTAAATACCTTCAAGCTAGCGTTGCCGTTGGTTATTGGTTATTTGATGTAAAATTAAATGCTATATACAGGGTGTCCGCTAATTAATGGTACACAGAAAAACCACAGATTCCTAATGTCAAAGTATTAAGATTTAATCAAACATACCTATATACAAAAGTTAATGATAAGAAAGATACAGAGTGTCAAAGTGAAAAAAATATTTTTAATTTTTTCGAAAATTTTGTACCTGTTGTTTTAAGTCAATTAAATGCCTTGATTTTGACAAGTTGCTATGACAACAAGCTAAATTAAAAAAAAAAAAATTCGCTCCCGAGACCTAGCTGCAAAATTAATAAGTGATAATTTCCCTGGCTATACAGCTGTCACGTGCAAATGCCAAAATACCAGAATTAAAAAAATAAAATAAAAATAATTCCCTACAACTGATTCCTTATAGTCCTCTGAGTTTTTCTTTAAAATTCCAGCGATCTCTACCATAGAGGTTTGTTCTTTTAATTTGGTATTTCCTTCACTGAAGGTTAAAAATTGTTTTTCATATAGTCGACTTGGATTTCTTGGTATTATAACGATCCTTTGTACATATTGTGCAATTTTAAGGTAATAAAATTCTTTCTATCTTGGAAGCGAAAGGTTCGAAAAAACTACAAATTGCAGGATTTATATCCATGTTAAACCTGGAACAAAGTTAAAATACGTTATTAACCCATTTTTGGAAAAAAAAACAGAAATATACAAATGATTTAAAATGCATACAGAGACTCTAAGAGTATTTATGATTCTTAACTTGCCAATGACAACATAATGCATCTTCATTTATCTATTTGGCCAAAATGGTCTAAACAATCCAGCTTCATATTTTTAATATGCTTTAAGTTGTTGACCAGTATAGCAACTATCACTTTGTATTCAATAATTTACCAAGTCCATCGCCCTAACACGGGAATGTTAATAAATTTTATCTCCAGGCTGCATTCTCCAGTAGTAGGAATTGCATATGGGTCAATATTGTCTATTATTTCCATTTTCTGATCATATCGGCACTTAATATCACCACTAAGGGTTAAATAACAATCACTTCGAGCTATTTTGACAATAAAATGCCAAAAAGTCACAAATTTATAGCACAAAAGAACTGGACAACGCCGCCCAGCCCCCAGCAAAAATGGTGGACCTGTCAAAGTCACTGGTCCTGGAATGGTCAATAGATTTCGATTGATTGTATGTGTTTTCTTGGTTGAATATGTCAAAAATGTAAATTTAAAGTAAAAATTAATTAATTTTTAATTTTTTTTTGCAATTAAAATTGTCATCATCATTAAATCATTAGGCCATTCGTTTAAAAGTCATTTAGAATTTCAGTTAAAGAAAAATTGAATTACTGTTTTCCTTTTTATTTGAACTTAGTTTTTTCATTCATTAACGATAATCATAATTTCATTAATCTTATTGCTGAAAATATCTAAATTTAATAATATATTCAACCTTTTTCTAAGTTAATAACTATTTGTTATATAAAAACGTAGATTTACTTACTTGAAGACAGTAAATCTACGTTTTGTTATAACAAATAGCTATAAACCCAGAATAAGCAGGGCCGTATTATCCATTAGGCTGACTAGGCTACAGCCTAGGGCGTCATGAAAAAATAGGTGCCAGACAGGGGAGCAATAGGCGCTAGACAGGAGAGCCTTTAAAAAGTGTAGGGTGAGTGGGGATTTTTGGTGACTAATTTAATTTCTTTGTGAATAAGGTGCTTTTTGGAATGAAATAGGGAAATAGGCGTGGGGAAGTAAGGTGCTAGGCACTCAAAATAGGCGCTAGAGAGGAAAATGACTTCTTTTTTTTTGCTCTTCAAAAATTTTCTTGATGAAAAATAGGCGCTCTGGGTATTGTAGCCTAGGGCGCCTTAAACAGTTAATACGGCCCTGAGAATAGGTTTGAATCTATTATAAAATTTAAATATGTTAAGCGATAAGATTGATAAAATTATGATTTTTAATGATGTAATATATTAACTTATTCCAATAAGTAAATAAAACTTTGTTCAAAAATTAAGTAAACCGTTTTTATTTTTTTCTTTAACTTAAATTAAAAATAACTAAAAAAACGATTAAAAATAAATATTGATAAATCTTTTTTATAGAGCATTGAATTCCCTTTAAAAATCTATTTTTATATATATCTTTATTTTTGCGTTAGTTCCAAAATTTACAAATAAAAAGGTAAATCTATAAAATATATCAATGTTTAAAAGCTTGATTACTCCCAAACGTTTTTTTAATACTACGTTTTTTGTAGGCAATTTAACTCTCTAAAAATGCGTGCACATATTTTTTTACCTTGATAGTTAGGGAGCTTTGACGCAAAAATAAAAAGAACAAATAAAAAATCTAATTTTAAAGAGACTGATCTTTAAATATTATTATTACCGGATCAAATCTTTACGATATTTTCTTGTTGTAACCCTAAAAACTATTTTTTTTTGTTTTTAAATTAAAATGGACTTTTTGGCTCAGTCTAACATACATACATAAATTGCAAGTTAAATAAAAGCTTTTAAAATGGGATTCTCTAAGTAATTTTAAATTATTATAAACAGAAGTCCGCAAATTATTTGTTTTCAAGATAAAGGTCGTTAAACTTTTTGAGAAAATTTTAATATTATTAAACCATTTTTTCATTCAAATATAAACTGTATTGGATATAGCTTTTATCTGTTGTTGTTGTTGTTACATATGTAATTGCTAATGAGACATTGAGAAACCCCATTAAAAAATAATACAAGTTTATTTTTGCACCAATATGCAATAAGGGAATTTTTATTGTTGTTTTAAACTAAACCAGGAAAAAATAAATAGACATAAAAAGCTTTATTTTTACTTGCTTAACTAAAAAAAATAATATTGTTTGTTATAAATATCACTGCTAAATTATAACAAAAATACGTAAGAAAACAAAGTCGGTCTATATCAAGATCGTTTGACTAGGTAAGGTTGCCTCGTAAGCCTTGCAACATGGCGGACTATACGTCAGCATGACGTCACATATGTATTTTGCTCATTATTTAATAAAGTTTTTAATAGTGTAGTTTGTGTGTTTTGTCAATATTAAAGAAATAGTTTTAAATACTGTTAATTCCAGTTGTTACCGTAACTTCTTTATTTCCTATTAATAAATTATTTAACGATGATTATTCTAGCTGATTTTTAAATATTGTATATCGCACTTTTTCGCCCTCATCGTCTAGACATACTTGTTTGCTATGTTGGCGCCAAGGAACCAGCAGTGCGGTACATATGTGACGTAATGAGGCAACCTTACCTAGTCAAACGATCTTGGGTCTATATAAGGTCGCGACATTCGGCCATATTGCTTTGACGTGTTATGACGTCACATCTCTCATTTTTCGGCCATGTTGTTCAGTGCCGGAGATATACAGTTTATTGTATTAGTAGAACAACCGTTTACACCACAGTTTTTAATTATTATTGAGTTGTAAATTCTTTTACTATAAATAAAAAACATTTGGAATTACATCTTTCAACAAATATCACTTCCAAAACAATGCCACATGAAATGCGCAAATTCTAGACGCCACTGGATTGATCATTAGCTTTGATTTTACCCAGTCTTGCCAACTTTTTCCGTGGAGTGCCCTTCCTTGCGTTCCCGACCTCGAACCGCCTAAAAGTTGAGGATGTGTCGCAACCTGTTGATATTAAATCAAAATAAGATGTGAGCCTATAACAATCTGCTTCGAGGTTGTTGCCTGAACGCAATATATATTTTTGAAAACGCTCACTACGCTGGGCGAATATATATATATATATATATATATATATATATATATATATATATATATATATATATATATATATATATATATATATATATATATATATATATATATATATATATATAAGAAAAATATTCAAAACCAGGGAGGTTATTGGGGATGCAGTCATAAAAATAATGGCCTATTTTACAGGTGAATTCTTTATTGAATTTGTCAAGCTTTCGAAAGCAGATTGCTTCCTTCCTCAGGACATCTACAAAAACAATTTTAGGTCTTACAAATTATCCCTAAAATATGTTATTTAAAGTTATCTTACCAATGTGAATTTCTTAATTAAACAGGAGATTCAAATCTGAACATGGCAGAAACATCTTAAAGGTTAGACATGAGGTGTTGGTTTACTTAATTTTAAAACAAATACTCTAATTACATGGGGAAAATCTTACGAAAAGCGATTTTCTTTGTTACATGGCTGGAAAAAAAAACCCGACAATTCTAACGGTCTTAAACGTCAGAAATTCTCTCTTTTATAACCACTGCTTGATACCACCAAGTGTCAACTGTCACTTGTACGTCACCAGTGGTACCAACCACCGGCTATTTCAAGAGTTCGATCTGAATCGATTTTACTCAAATTTTATATTAGGTTATTTTCAAAAAGTCCATCTGACTCGATCTTGTTAAAAAAGGTAAAAAAGTTATGCAACCATAAATAATTTCTTTCCATCCACATTATTATAATTTATTAATTAAAAACTGATAGGACCACACTCTAGATTGAAAACGCTTTTATTTTTATCGTTAAGGAGAATTTGTAAGGAAACTATTATTCTGAGAAAACAAGCCACGATTTTTGTGATGAGAAAGTATATTGTTGTAAATTATACTTAGATTTTGTATATCACTGCGTTTATTCATGGAGTTTGGGTCCATATAGATCTGAACCATCTCCAAGAATATTCGTTTATAGTAATTGCTTGTTTTCTCTAGAACTTTAGCACCATTCCAATTCATTATATGCCCAAGTTTAATTACGTGTTCAGATAATGCACAAGACTGCACACCTCGGTTACAATCACTTTTATGTGATGTTATGCGACCGGATAGATTCGGGAAGTTTGACCAATGTATATTTTATCACAGTTGAGGCATGGAATCCTGTACACGACATCCCAGTTTTCAAGTAGGCTTAGAGGCGTCTTTGTTTTAGTGTAAATTAAGAGAGGGTCTTACATTGTTTTTTAGCTATCTTTACATTAACATCTTTAAAAACATTAATTAATTTTTGTGTTAGGTTATCTATATAAGGCAAAGAACAGTACAAAGGTGCTGCCTCTAATTCGTTGTTTTGTGAAGGTAATGGTGTAATATCTTCTATGTTAGGTATTTGTGAGGTTGTAGTATTAAGTGATACTGGTTGACTATTTGGCTCAAAAATATTTTCGGGGATATCATATTGTGTATTATTACATAATACACAATATGATATCCCAAGCTACATGAGCCAACCAATCAACCAGTAACATACTGACCTCTGCAATACTAACATAGAGATATTACACCATTACCTTCACCAAACAACGAGTTAGAGGCAGCACCTTGTGCTAGTTCTTGCCTTACTATAGATAACCTAACACAAAATTAATTAATGTTTTTAAAGATGTATGTAAGATAGCTAAAAGCAATGTAGACCTATCTGCAATTTACACTAAACTAAGACACCTCTAAGCTGCGAAGACTGGGTCGTGTGCGGATTCCATGCCTCAACTGTGATAAAATATACATTGGTCAAACTTCCCGGATCTATCCGACGCATAACATCACATAAAAGGATTGTAACCGAGGTGTACGATCTTGTGCATTATCTGAACACGCAATTAACACTTGGGCATATAATGAATTGGAATGTGCTAAAGTTCTAGAGAAGACAAGCAGTTACTATAAACGAATATTCTGGAGATGGTTCAGATCATATGGACCCAAGCTCCATGAATAAATGCAGTGATATACAAAATCTAGGTATAATTTACAACAATATACTTTCTCATCACAAAAATCGTGCTGTTTTCTCAGAATAATAGTTTCTACAAATTCTCCTTAACGATAAAAATAAAAGCGTTTCTCAGAGTGGTCCTATCAGTTTTAATTAATAAATTATAATAATGTGGATGGAAAGAAATTATTTATGGTTGCATAACTTTTTACCTTTTTAACAAGATCGAGTCGATGACTTTGAAGAATAACCTAATATAAAATTTGAGTAAAATCGATTCGGATCGAGCCTTGAAATAGCCGGTGGTGTACCACTGGTGACGTACGAAGTGACAGTTGACACTGATGGTATCAAGCAGTGGTTATAAAGGAGAATTCTGACGTTAAGACTGTGTCGGGATTGTTTCCGGCCATGTAACAAAGAAAATCGCTTTTCGTAAGATTTCCCATGTAATTAAGTATTGTTTTAAAATTAAGTAAACCAACACCTCATGTCTAACCTTCAAGATGTTTCTGCCATGATTCAGATTTGAATCTCCTGTTTAATTAAGAAATTCACATTGCAAGATAACTTTAAATAACATATTTTAGGGATAATGTAAGACCTAAAATTGTTTTTGTAGATGTCTGAGGAAGGAAGCAATCTGCTTTCGAGACTCGACAAATTCAATAAAGATTCACCTGTACAAATAGGCCGTTATTTTATGACTGCATCCCCAATATCCTGGTTTTGAATATTTTTCTTAACTAGTCAGTCACGACTACTCACCTTATATATATATATATATATATATATATATATATATATATATATATATATATATATATATATATATATATATATATATTTTATTACTTCATACAAGTTATGGCTTTTTATTAGTAATTCAGAATGACGTCTTTTATAAGTTTACTCTTGGTCCCCTTGTAACAATAGAATCTATAAATTAATAATAAAAGACTTTTTATTTAAATAACTGTAATTTAAAAGAAAATATATATCGGTATAGGCATTACTTATTAAGAAAAAATATGCCATGTTTTCTCTACATTGTCTAATTTTCGCAGCGTATGTCACTCAGAAACCACAATATATATATATATATATATATATATATATATATATATATATATATATATATATATATATATATATATATATATATATATATATATATATATATATGTATTATATATATATATATATATATATATATATATATATATATATATATATATATATATATATAGAAATTTTAAAACAAGACTAGATGGCGCACTTTTTACCTACCACCTTTAACCCCTCGATGCTATGGCTGGTTGTTTTTAAATTTCTTGGTAAGATGGCACCGGTGTCTGTATTTGTTAGTTCTGGAATACAGAAAGAATATTTACAGTCAATCGGGGCATCATCAAGGCTTCTATTGACCTGAAGCGGTTTGACAAGTCTTAACGAAGACGAAACACGTGTCACCGTCTTGGTCGGGCCCGGGGTACTCCATTTTCTTTTGGAGACTCCGTAATAATCGTATGCTAATTATTTAAATTTAAATGTAATTGAATGTTTACATTAGCGCTGTTTAAGATTATCTGAAACAACGACATTAGTATATTTGCTGATTTTTCCAACTTTTTTAAAAATGCCAATTAAAATAAAATATTTATAATACGATAAAACAATACTTACATACAAGCTGCAATTTTTTATTCACTTAAATAATTAAATAAAAAAAAAGTAAAAAGTGAGCTGTTACAATCAGTTTTGATAAATAAATGTTATATAAACTGCTCAACAAAAAGATCGTACCATTCAATTTTTAGACCCATTTTCAAACTGCTGTAACTTTTTTAAAAATTAACTTATTTTAATATCTAAAACGGAGTTTAAAACCGCGTTTCTTCTACCTTAAGCTGTATTGCATTTAGTTTCAGTAAGGTGAATATTATCATGATGTACAGGGTGATCAATAGAGTGCTGCAAAAAAACAAAAAAATCGAGTGTGTCCCATTTCAGTGGTAATTTTTTTTTGTCGTTATAATATGGGTTGTTAGCAAGGTCATATCAATATCTCTAGACGTTTATGCCCGTTTTTGAATTGAGGACCTCTGGCTTGCGATACACCTCTAAACGTCAAATTTTGGTAATCAATTCATTAAAAAGCCATAACTGGAAAATGGATTGACGGATTTCAACGAGTGTTTCATATTCGGAAAGCTCATTTTATGTAGATTTTTTTGTGTCCTAAGCACTTTTCGATAGGTTATAATTTTATGAGTATACGGGGCCAACAAATACAAAAACATAACTAATTTAGACAGCCTAAATATAGGATAAATTATTGAACGCGAAAGGGACCATATGTGTGTGTTCTGTTTTAAAAATGGCCAAGTTGAAGTTTGTGTCAATATCTCGGAACGATTTCTATCGTTATTCGATTTATGCTGTTTAAGTGCCTGTAAACTTATTAAGCAAAAATGCGTCGTTATTATGGCATTAGGTCTGCATGGTAGGAATTCCAACAACGTCTTAAAGTTTTAAACATTTTTAAACATAAATTAGGGTATTTGGTATTGTACACCATGATATACGGAGTAATAAACAAAGTGCTTTCAAATTTATTATTGTATCCATAATTACCGCAACGTTAGGTACAGAAGGGCCTTGTTTGCGCAACATGTTTTAGATTAAATTGTTAGGCTTGAAACTCTTTTAGTACATTTCGGTGTCTAAAAACTTACCGCACTATATTTTTAGTTGATTTTAGCTTAGTTTTGCCATTTTCGAAGAGCCAAATTACCTCTACAAAAACCAAAAATGTTTACTTGATGTGATAGAACACGTATGGAGTTGGATTAAAAGAAAATTGAATGACGGAGGGCATAATTTTGACAACTTGGATGACATGGCAAATGCGCCATACACTTTGTATATTACTGTATGTACTTCAACTTGGCCATTTTTAAAACAGAACACACACATATGGTCCCTTTCGCGTTCAATAATTTATCCTATATTTAGGCTGTCTAAATTAGCTATGTTTTTGTATTTGTTGGCCCCGTATACTCATAAAATTATAACCTATCGAAAAGTGCTTAGGACACAAAAAAATCTACATAAAATGAGCTTTCCGAATATGAAACACTCGTTGAAATCCGTCAATCCATTTTCCAGTTATGGCTTTTTAATGAATTGATTACCAAAATTTGACGTTTAGAGGTGTATCGCAAGCCAGAGGTCCTCAATTCAAAAACGGGCATAAACGTCTAGAGATATTGATATGACCTTGCTAACAACCCATATTATAACGACAAAAAAAAATTACCACTGAAATGGGACACACTCGATTTTTTGTTTTTTTGCAGCACTCTATTGATCACCCTGTACATCATGATAATATTCACCTTACTGAAACTAAATGCAATACAGCTTAAGGTAGAAGAGACGCGGTTTTAAACTCCGTTTTAGATATTCAAATAAGTTAATTTTTAAAAAAGTTACAGCAGTTTGAAAATAGGTCTAAAAATTGAATGGTACGATCTTTTTGTTGAGCAGTTTATATAATTGTGGACTACGTATTAAAGTACAGAGGCAGCAAAAATAAATAGCCTACGGGCGGAAGACATTTGTTGACATACAAGAAAAAAAATTATCAGTGTCGCCGTAAGGGGTTTAAGGTTAATATTTTTTGGGTGGTCTTTTTGTTCGGTACACGCCTGGATAAAATGGGATCGCTTCGGTCCTGGTCCCGCGGTATACGATTTGACCCTATAAACTGGTAGGTCGCCGGAAACAAAATAAAGAAAAACCCTCCCAAAAACCCAAAAATTCTAATTAAAAACGACGTTTCGGAGGCAAGTCTGCCACCGTGGTCAAGTTAAAATTAAGTTAAAAAATAAAAATAAAAATTAACTAATATTTAAATTAAATATTATTTAAATTTTAGGATCTCTAATATCGCAAGCTGAAAATAGTTTGACATTTGTGTCATGACACGCCTAACCAATATAGAGCGTATCTTCAATTCAAGTAAATATTTTTTAAAGAAAATAAATGGTACGCAACTGCATCATTAAAAAACATATATATTTTATACACTTTGGGGATTTCAAAGGGTACTTTAAATCCTTAGGGCTTTAACATTTACTTTCAATCCCTAGGGATTTAAAGTAAATTTATTCACAATAGAAGCTACATTTAGATAAGTATTTTCAAAAATGTTATTGTATTTCTTGTATTGTTCTCCAGATTTCCTTAATATTAATTAGCCTACAGCCTCTTAAGCTGCTTTTTTTATTTCTTCCATTACGATCAACACACGTCTTTCAGGTTTGGCATTTTTCACTATATTTATCAAGTTGATTTTGTTTTACTTAGTTACTTGTCAAAATACACTAGATTTACGAGTTGACAGAGACAATCATGGGGTGTGTTTTGTTTGCCCTATCCTATAGCTTAATGTCAAACCATAAAAATATATTGTAAATTAGACAGGAAAAGTTTAATATAGTATGTCCACTGGATGGACTTTACAATAGGACAAATGGACCAAAAATTTAAATGTTTAAGAAAGTTGTATATGGTAACTGCTTTTGCTTTTAAAAAAACAAGATTCACGTTATAAAAATTATT
>JACEGR010011341.1:0-15245 GCA_014170235.1 Listronotus bonariensis | reverse complement strand
TATATATATATATATATATTATATAAATTTAATTAATTAAAGGCCAAGTAAGCCCCATCTTGCTATAAAATAATATTATAACACTGCCAAATTTCATTGAAGTCTGACAAGGAATGCCTATTTAAGATGTAAATAAAAAAATCCTCTAAAAAAAGTTCCATGTCTTACCTATCTATTGGAACCCATGGATTTCTGAATCTATGTTTGTATAACTTTTTATTTAATTAAGTAAGCTGAAAAATAAACTTTCACTTTTTTGCAATCATTAGGAATCACCCTTTTATTATTAGTGGCGTTATTTGTTAAAAAAAAAACAATTTGTTTTTAGCTGTGGCTCTAAGAGACAGCCCTGTCGGTCTAGCTGCCTACATCCTGGAGAAATTTATAACTTGGACCAACAAAGAATGGAAAGACCTTGAAGATGGTGGTCTGACCAAGAAATTTACCATGGATCAATTATTGGACAATGTAATGATTTACTGGGTAACTGGATCGATTACCACGTCAGTAAGATTATATGCTGAAAGTTTTACTGCCGAGTACAGAAAACTAAATATCGATAAGTAAGTATCGCAGATATTAACCCCTTATGTAGTCGGATGTTTGGCCTAGCGTGTTAAAGCGCCGGGTCTCGTTGAGTGCACAACCGACGTGAGGTGAGTTCGAAATCCTGCCGGCGGCCAAGGTCAAAAATTTATTTGTTGGCTCAACAAGACGGACAAAGTGCCAAATGTATCGACGCTAATAGCCAGCAAGGACTAAGGCGCCGGAACACACTTTGCCGTGTCCTGCGCAACCTTAGACATGCCGACTCCACTCAGTTGGTGGGTTCGTTAGTCCTCCTGGGTGGAGACGAGGTCTTAAGTTGTCGAGCATAGGACACGGAACCCACAATAAGCTGTAACGTGACCTAAAAGGACAGGACATACAACCAGGCATTTTATTTTTTATTTTTCACGTAAACCATTGGTCAAATAAGGGAAAACCAACAGACAATCAATAATATTGCGCAATATTACATATTGTACAAAAATATTTATAGTATGTGGTTTATATCGAGAGGTTTTACAATATGTTATGTCAATCAAGACAGGTTTTGTTTTTATTGTGCAATTGTGATTGATTGTATCACGTGTGGACAATATTGCAAAATCATTTCAGTTTTCAATTACGAAAGAGTATTTGATTTACAAAAAAATTAAACCTACATGGGTTTTAATGCAATAGAAGAAAAAATAAAGCAGCTACTTTTTTCTTATCCATGTTTTAACCAGTAGTTACCAAACAAAACTAGTTATTGTGCAATATATTGCTTATAGTCAAATATATTGCACTGTTCATTGTTATAATGAAACGTGTTTGTTTTTCTCAATCGCGGCAAAAAAAATACATCCTAATCTATTTTAAAGGAGATTTAATTGTTGCTTTTTAAATGGCCCTAGAGGAAGAAGTCATTTGGCGAAATATCAGGAGACCTGGCTGGCCAATTTATGGTGTGATGTAGGCCAATAACATTTCCATTAAAAGCATTGTGTAAATATTCCCAAACAGCCAGGGTATTATGTGCCGGGCAGCCATTCATTTGGTACCAAATTTCCTGATTTTTCCTGGATACATTATTTAAAGCGGGTAAAATTAGTTCTCCGAGTAGTTCCAAATATAATTCTGCATTCAAATTTTGATTAAGATAAAATGGTCCAATAATATGTAATCCGAAATTCCTCGCCCAAACATTTACTTCCTGTGGATATTGCGTCCTCGTTTCGACAAACCTGTGTTGGTTTTCTTTGCTCCAGTATGGGTAATTTTTATGATTGGGTTCATTGTTTAACGTAAATACGCACATCTCTTACATTTTCTTCTCTTTAATACTCCCTAGCTTTACATCTGCAGTTATTTATCACTGTGCCTTTGGTCTCAAATTTTTTAATAGTCCTATCGACTGTTGATTTTTCGGGTATCGGTCTATTCGGATACTGAGCAGCGAACATGTCTGACATCTTTTGGTAACTATTTCCTTGACAGTACCATTTAATCATCAATACTTTTTCTTCAGTAGTATAACTCATGGTTAATTTTTACGCGCTAGGATTTTTTGATGATAATAATAAAGCGCTAAATTTTAAAATGACAACCTTATGACACGCTAACTGGTATTTTTTATTGTTGTTCATAAATATGAGCCGATAATAATGTAACAATTTAAAAAATATATATTAGCATCTAACTAGCAAACGGGTTAACCGAAAACTCTAAAGTTTTTACCATTGACGTAGATTTGCATGCTCTTCAATAAACTTTTATAAAATTTGTCTCTAAAATATTTAGGAGTGCCAATAATTGACCCCATTAAAAATTACATGGGATTTCTTATGTCCCGCCCGGCGATGCATCACCCGGTATACCAATATCTATCTACATATCTTAAAATATAAAAAGTTATAAGGAGGGACCACACTGTATTTTCGTAAATTGTAATGATTGCTAAGTGTTAACTTATTATTTTAAAACTAATAATTTTTTGTTTTACAGGATTCCCATCAAGATTCCTGCTGCAGTCAATCGATTTGAAAACGAGATAAGTTTCCCTGCAGAATCTGATTTAAGGAAAACACATTTAAATTTAATTCATCTGACCGATTTTGAGGATGGTGGACATTTTGCAGCATTTGAACTACCACACATTTTGGCCAAAGATATTTTCGAATTTGTACAGAAAGTAAGAAATTTGTCTGCGTATAAATAAATGTAATATGTTATTTTTTGTAATATATTTAGTAAAAGATAAATTGCTATTATTAACTTTTAAAAAGCAGAACGAGTAGAAAACAACCCTAAACATAAAAACACAAAGTCAACTTTTATTTAAACATCTGATTGTGTCATACATTTTTAATGTATTGTTTAGTTTGGATAATTATACAGGGTGGTTTCTAACTACGGTACAAAACTTAATAAGGTGTTATCTAAGTCTTTTTATGAAAAAGAGTCCCTATAAACATACGTCCGGACGGAAAGTGGGGAGGCTTCATACAGTTTTTATATTTTGCTTTGTGGAATGCCGTGTTTTTGGTATATCTCTTTTAATTTATGACAGACTAGTAGCTTAACTATTTTATATTGTAGTAGAACCTTAATATTATTGAAAATCTACATGCACGAGTTTCCATAAGACTTTTACAAAAATAAGCAAAATGATATTGTTTGTTATGGTTTTATACCATACTTTATAAAAAAACACAAATACATTTTTCTACATACAAAACAAAGAGTACAATTCAAAATTAAAAAACAGTTGTTATCCAAATCTGTTAATGCCTATTTTAACATCGCAATAGTTTCGTGATATGAACATAAGTACCGATTGGTGAACAGAGTGTTATTAAAAGGTCTTTACGTTACATGTATGGTTATCTACCAAGGACACTTATTAACATTCTTTATTTTAGTCAGTTATATTTATTAAAACTAACAATCTCAAAATGTAAAAAAATAGCTTATACATTATTAATTATCAAATCAATCAAATAAACAACTCTGGTTAACACAAAGATACCTTAACTTACAAAACCTAAAATTAATATGTCCATGTTATTAACAGATTATGACCTAAGATCTGTAGTAATATCATCACTATGTCTGATAAATTAACTGATCTTTGACATCCAAAGACACACCCTTTTTTTCCGTAAAAATGAAACCATTACTTCAGTTAAACTACTTTATATAATATTTATAACTATAATCGTCTATGTAACAAAAAATAATAGTTAAAAAATATTCATAAAGGGCCAGGAGTACATTTATACAGTATGAATGTGCCCCATATACTTGTCTATGAATTTGCCCCATCACATGCTAATTAATGAAAAAATTTGAAATAGGAAAACCGTCTTCATCTATATTAATTTACACATTAAATTAGTGCCTTTATACTATTATAATTAGGATTAAATAGCAACAATTAATCCAAAAAATAGTAACTGGCCATAAAATATGTCCAAAGTTATGTTATGAAATTACTTACGTAAGGCAAAAACACGTTTCGTGTTGTGCACTCGATCTTACCGCACCGAAAATTCTGAAACTTCACTAGTCAGTAAACATACATAAAAACTGTGCACACCCACTTACGTTACTATTTTACTTTGTGTCTAACTTCAGATAAACTCAATGTATGTAGGCGCCCCTTGTATGAATCCACCCCACTTTCCCCTCCCTTTAAAATATCTTGGAAACCCTTTAACTAATTTGGATAAAATTTGTGACACTTATTAATTGTCATAAGGCGCTTGTAAAGCTTTGTCTAGATTAGGGTTATTGGGTCCAGTAGCGTCTCCGTGGGGACCACAGTCAATATCATTGTGAAAAAGTAGGCCACTGACTTTTTATGAAGTTTTATTTTTAATATTATAAAAAGTAGGTATTAAAAAATACTGTTTTGTTATTTTCAGTCATGGCCTTTTCTAAAAAAGCAAAATTTATGGAAAATGCCAAATTTCGGTAAAACTTTAAACAAGAAATACATACTTATATATATTATTGAAAAACGAAAAAGAGCCTGATTATTAAAGATAAAAATATACAGGGTGCTCTGTGAGAAAAAAAACATAAGTTAGGTAATTTTCTTAAAAACTAACTAATATAGAAAAAAGAACTAATTACACCACAATATTCTACGAAAAAAACTACACTATTAACTTATTTAAAATTTTTTCACAACTTTAATACTAAACGAGAGGACAAAATCCGAAAATCACCCTGTAGCTTCAAGATGTATCGCAATAGCCATGAACTTTTTCACTATAGTTGTTATCTCGAAAAAGAGATCGGGAATCCTATATTAGATTTTTAGTATTCCTTACGGTTTTCAAAATACCCCGTAAAACCATCGAAAATGAAACACCCTGTACATACATTTTCAAAGCTTATCCTCGGTTTTTCGTTACTGGCTGCGACTCACCAAACCGACTTGCGTAGAGTTTACTCTGCTCGGCCGAACACATGCAACATAATTAATTGTATTAAAATGAGATAAATTATGTAAAAAGATGTAAAGCATTTATAACAAATATGGGATCCTCAATCATGTAATTTTTTTTTATAACACATTTTGCTAAGTTGTTAAAAATA
The DNA here is from genome assembly GCA_014170235.1 of Listronotus bonariensis. NCBI lineage: Eukaryota > Metazoa > Arthropoda > Insecta > Coleoptera > Curculionidae > Listronotus > Listronotus bonariensis. The sequence continues at coordinate 10,112 of JACEGR010011341.1, read as the reverse complement.
AAGGCAGTTTTCTTTTGGTTTATTTTAACAATTTTGTAGTTTTTAAAGCCCCTGTCCAAAAGAAACCAATATTCTCAACGTGAATTTTGGTATTGTAAGAAGCAAAATCAGTTGCCATACACGACTTCCTTGAACAATAAAACTTTTGGTCCATTTGTTCTAATGTAAATTCAATCCGTGGACATACTGTATATATAATATCTCAGGGCACAAAAAAACATTTTAAAGATACGCAAAAACTCCAGTTGCATATTTCTTTGCAACAACCAAAAAGTAATCAGATTTTAATTTCCTACCCCAAATAACCATCCAAAAACATTTTTTTTAATAGTTTTTATTATAAAAATTATGTATTTCAAAGTTATTAGTAAAAACATTGAATAATCTTTATAATGACACATGAGATACGCTATTGTGAACACCCTGTATAGAGGGTATATGTGTTCTAATAATTTTAATATTTATTTAATTATGTCGGCATTAAAGAAATCACATTCAAAAAATTTAAACAAATAATCAAGAAAATAGTGCAAGGTTTTTGTCACCAAACAATAACAGAATCTAGGTCATATTATTTTATTCAGGGTCAACAACGTGCTAAGTCACCAAAATACTGAGTTTAACTTTGTATATATACAGAAATTGTCCTAATAATAGGGAGGAGAAAGAAATTAGAAAAATATTAGATAAGAAGTAGGTAGTAAAAGTGAAGTCAAGTATAAAGTTAAAGTTTTAGTAAGCCCCGTACGGGCTAACTCTAGTGGGGGGTATGCCCGTACTAAATTAAGTTAGTCAAATAAGTTAAGTTGGTTTTTAATGCAAAGTTAGTTTTGATATTCCACCGGTCTCATTGGTCTAAGAAGATAGTTCCCCTATGTATTACAAAATATACGTCACACTATGAATATCTCTACCTTTTAGAAGTGAGTTTTTATCTATGGCATAGTAAATCCTCTTAATATTATAAAGCTTTGTATATAGAACCTTCTTAAGCAAAAATTTTCTTTTGGGTATTTTTGGCACTTAGACATTTTTGAAGTTTAGGTCTTCAATTTACAAAAATATCGAATACTTAGTTAAATGTCGTTTTATTTTATCCAAAACAATTTTCTTACCCAGAATAATAAAACCAATTTAACGAAGTTGGAGCACCCCAAATCTAATTTAACAAATTAATTCATTTACGATTTCTCATGTAACCCAATATTATTTGAAGGTATAAAAGTTTAATTATAAGCATTAAGTTACCAAATATCCCCCGTATTACCACTTTATTACACTGTCGTAACTTCAGAAAAGCCATCGTGGCGTTATTTATGTCCCCTCAATATATTTTCCATTTTAATGGATACAAAACCATTAAAATTATGTCCCTTCAGGATTGGATAAAGCGTTATTCCAGAAAATATTTATTAACGGTTTATGGCCTTATAATAAAGATTATTAAAGTACTAAAATGGGATTTTTATTTTGAACATAACATATTGAAGTATTAAAGGCTTTTAATATATTGTGATATACAGACTGTCACGAATGGATTTTATAAAAGGACAAACGAATAAAAAAATTATGTTTCTACAAACAGTTTGACTTTAAGTCGTGTCCCGACCCGCAACAATTCGCCGAACATCCGACCAAACTAACCAACCTGTTTGCGCGCTCGTTTGACGTTAAAAAGCGAACAAGCTTTGAATCACCGGCAAATAATTTGCCAAGCTCTTGAAACGACTTGAATTTCGCCTACGTCTACATCCGCGCTATGTGGCGGGGTATGCGACGTTAAGATGCGCGGCGAATTGTTGCATGTCTGGGTGCGACTTTAGAAAAGTGCCGGGATAACCCATGCACTGACAAAGAATACCAATCCATAGAACCCCACAAGTAAGATTTCAGCGTACCCTAAAAATTTTTAGTACCTACCCTGACCAACAGATGGCGAAAGTAGTACGATGTCGCATTGCTAATACAATTATCATCAGAAATTGATAGCAGTCGCTGACGAGCAGTCGGCCCGATCAGTTAGAGTGAGGATATACGCAAAATTTATTAAAAATAAGATCCCCGATAAATGGTAGTATCCATAAGATTATAAAATTTATGATTTCAGAATGGGATATATCGATGGGTTTTTGACAAAACATCGTAAGCGACATTCGTCAGTTTTATGGGAAACGTTTTTTTCATTGAGTTATTTTGAAAACAAAGTTGGTAATTTTTTGTACATACATTAGTGCACGGCTTTATTTCAGATGAAGATATGTTCTATATTGGTTTGGCGGTTCATTTAATTAATAGTAGGTATTTGGGTACACGCCAAAAAAGAAATTAAAAGTACCAAAAAACCAAAAAAAAATAAACCAAGTAAATAGAGAACTAAAAATCGACGTTTTGGTGGCAAGTCTGCCACCGTTGTCAAGATAAATTGAATAAAAATAAAAAAATTTAAAAATTAACTATTATTTAGGTTTAGAATTTTAAAATTTTTAACTTTTCTTTAGAAGATTCTGAAAATTTTGACAATAAATGTTAAATATGTTTGTTTTGTAAGTCAAATTAAGAAGAAATCTAAAATAAAAACATTCAGATCTCGTTTTTCTTTTAAAATAAAGCGATGGGAAGAAAAAATCATAATCATCATCACCCGTAAAATTGGCGAATGTCGCTTACGTTGTTTTGTAAAAACGCATCAAGATATATCCTATTCTAAAATCATAAATTTAATAATCTTATGGTTACTGGGTCCGTTTATCGGGGATTTTATTTTTATTAAATTTTGCGTATATCCTCACTCTAACTGATCAGGCCGACTGCTCGTCTGCGACTGCTATCAATTTCTAATGGTAATCCTATTAGCAAAGCGACATCGTACTACTTTCGCCATCTGTTGGTCAGGGTAGGTACTAAAATTTTTAGGGTACGCTGAAATCATCACTTGTGAGGTTCTATGGATTGATATTCTTTGGCACTGAAGCCGCTCGGCTAATTTTTCGACCTGTCTCTCTACGTCTGGGCGATGTCAGCCAGACGAAACCTATAAGCTTAAGGTGGGTTCCGAACCACGGTCCCATGCGCAGCAACTTAAGACCATGTTCCCACCCAGGGGATATCCGACACTTTTAACTGGCTAGGGTCAGCATGTCTACGGTTGTACAGGACATGGCAGAAGTGAAATAGGTATATAGTTGGATGGAAGGGATTTGGATCCTTTCTTAAAAGGTGCGTTTTACTGCTGCTATTCCGAAATCGGAATGGTACAAAAATAGCGTTTTCTTGCAAATTCCACCGGTTTCTGCGGCCACCAGTCCTACCGACTATTTTGACCGTAGAGCTGGTGGGATGTTGGTTTGGAGTGGGGGAAGAAACAGCTGTTTATACAATAATGATTTTAAAGTTATTCCTTCTTCTAAAAGAATATTTAAAACACCCAAAATATTTGTAATTTAAATTAATTTATATAACGGCATTTATCTTTTCCTTTTGGGGCCGTCCGTGGTTGCTGCAAATATTCATTTTTTTACTTTAAGGTTATGTTGACGCCTTTTTACACTGACATTTAATTTTTTTCTTCAAACCGTTTTGTTGCTAGCAGTTTCTTTCTTAACCCAGAAGACTGCAACAAAACGCGCCTAAAGATAGGTTGGGCCCGAGCAGCCTTTCAGCTCTCTGAAAAAATACCCGTGTCATAATAAATTCAAAAGGGTCAAGTTTGAATAGGTGCAAGTTCAGAAGCGAGTTTTTAAAAGGATTACTGGTAATCTATCTTGCCTAGACGATTTCTTGGTGTTAAGAGAAGAAAAGATAGGCTTTATGTGTTTTACCTTAAAAATAATTGATGGTATTTATTTGGGTACACGCCAAAATAAAATTAAAAGTACTAAAAAACAAAAAAATTTAAACAAGTGAAAAGATAATTAAAAATCGACGTTTCGGTGGCAAATCTGCCACCGTTGTCAAGACAAATGGAATAAAAATAATAAAAATAAAAACTTACTATTATTTAGGTTTTAAAATTCAATATTTTTATGTTTTTCTAGGATATTCGGATATTCTGAAAACTTTTTTTAATTATCTTTTTACTTGTTTAAATTTTTTTGGTTTTTAGTACTTTTAATTTTATTTTGGCGTGTACCCAAATAAATACCATCTATTAAATGAATCCGCCAAACTACAGAACATATCTTCAATTCACCTTAAAAATAATATTGGGCATTTTATGAGGAACTTATGGGAAGGGGCAATAGTTGGAATTTGATGATTGACAGGTGGGTAATAGGTTGAATGGGCAGCAATTTGTTTGGAAAATAGTTTGGCCTTTTCTTCACATTTAAACATTACGTTTTCTAAAGTTAGTAGTGGAAAAGAACTGGTACCAAAATTTCTACTGATGTTTTTGTCAAAGGACCAGAAGGATTTGCTGCCATTTGAGAAAGAGAGTACTTTTTTATGCGATTATCGAAGAAGTCTTTGGCTTTTAAAATAGTTTGATGCTAGTGGGTTCTTACTTTAATGATAGCTTGTCGATTTTCTGAAATAGGATTCTGTAAAAACTTGTTGTAATCTTGCTTTTTTAATTTAACTTTGTAACATAATTTTGTAAACCAAGGTTTACGGTTAACAAAAAATGTAAGGTTTACAGTCATGAAACCATAAAAGTCAAACACATGTTTCGGGTATCGAAGTAGGCGGGTTTCGTGACTGTAAGCCTTACGATTTTTGGCACAATGTTTAAAAATTGCATTTAAAACATTATGATAAACTTGTCCGACAAGAAAATGACGCGTTTGCCCAGTCCGACACTCGAAACATTTGATATTGGCAGGCTGGGTGAAAGCGCCGCTTCCATATATAGAAGTATGAATATTCATGGTAGACTCGTCATAAAGAACCCCCTTCCCATAAAAAGGTTTCAAAATTGTTCTTATTATGTATTTTATTTAATTACTACCCCAGACACTAGTAAGAATGTGTAAGTAGATGGTAAAAATTAAACAAAATTTTAAACAAAGTTCAGTCCATTGTTGTAGTTCTCATTCCCAGTTGTAGTCCCAATATTTTTCTTTTATTTTATTAAACATTGCATAAATTTTCTGCAATTACTACCTGTTAATCATGATAATTAATAAACAAACAGTCACAATTACAACTCAAGGTGCTAATTATTAAATTAGGTACCTATGCAAACTAGTCGCAACAATGTTATTTCATTACTCTAGAATTCGTGTCTTGGCAACTTTAAACCCAAATAATTTAAGAACCGTTAGGAACTCGGAAAAAGTTAATAAAATCATTTTTGATAAAAATTAGTCATAGAGTAGTAGTAGTATCTACTACTCTATGGCTACCCTGTATCTAGTAAACTACAAATACATATTTTCAACTTTTCTAAAAGGACAACCAATCAATAAAATACATTTTATAGTAGATATAGACACTTCAATTTTTTATTCTTAGCTTTTTATAAATATTAATAAAACTTTTAAAAGGTTTAAATTACATACTAGTAAAAAAAAATTATAAAAACACATAAGTATATTAAGTTTTCATTTTATGTAAAAAATATACAGGGTGTCAGAATTCTAATTATACACAAAATATCTTTGCCTGTGTACAAGATACAAAAATTAACTTTGAATAAAAACTGTTTATCTGGATACATCCTTTTTATTGACAGTATTAGTTATTATACAAGGTGTCTCAAGAACAGATTTTCATACGTTTTTTTTTAATGAAATATATTTTAAAAAATATAATAAAAAATAAATTCTGTATTAAATATATATAACGTACCATTTACGTCAATTATTTATTGCTGGCTTTTGAGAAATCAACATCATGTTGATATACTCATTAACGTTTAAACGTAAAGAAAGAAGATAATATTTTGATTTTAAATCATTTTTAAATAATTCTCTATGTGTCATAGTGTCAAATAACATGGTAGCAAAATAGTAAGTTAATTATTTACCAACTATTTTAAGAATTACCAGTTAGGTAAGTCAGCTATTTAGTTTATGTTAGATACATGCGTATCGTATTTGCCTACTTAACCTGAAAACCAGTTATTATTGACATATTGCTGTTTTTAGGGCAAGTAAGTAAATATGTGTCTCGAATAAACTAAGTTTCTGACGTACGGATTATAGTAGTTTTTGCCATGGAAGGTAATTAATTACATGTTACCATGTTATTAGTCAGTCTGACACCAACAGAATTATTTTAAAATAGGTAGAACTAAAATAATATTTTCTTTCTTTACTTTTAATAGTTATTGAGAATATCAAAAAGATGTTGATATCTCAAAAACCAGCAATAATTGACGTATAGTGTTTTATAAATTTCTGATGTAAAATTTAATAAAGAGTCAAAATTACTTTAAATCTACAAGGAGTTTAATTTAAAAAAAAGAAAAACCTACTTGACAATAAAAATTATTTTTTGGAGACGCCTTGTATATTAACTAATACTTTCATTAAAAGGCTGTATTTAGACAAACATTTTTATCTTAAGTTTAGGTTTGTACCGTGTACAGGTGCGAAGATATTTCGTGTATAAATAGAGTTGGGACACCCTGTATACAGTGTGTCCCAGGATAGGAACAAATGGACTAAAAAATTGAGAATTTTTAAACGTCCTTTTGGGTAAACTGATCACATGGTCCAAGACAAATTTTACTCCGATTGGTAATACAAGGGAAATCATTTTTAAGACGGCACTATTGCTATAACTTCCTTATTATTGAAGATTTGAAATCGGGTAAATTATTAAAGTAGTAGTACTTTTAGAGCTGAAGATATAATGGAAATTTAACAAAGTTTTTAGATTTGAATGGCCATATTTTTTAAACTATAAAAGATAGACATATCAAATGTGGTGTTTTCTTAAAGCTCTTTAAAATATCTAATTAATAGTAATAAAATATATAAAGTGTTTTATTTTAAAAAATGCCGGTTTACTATTAAATTCCCGAGGATGGCCATATATCCCAAAACTATTGAAAATTGAATATATCAACATGTAGACTTTTTTTAAAGCGCTTTGATAAATATTTTGAATGGTGATATAATATACAGGGTGTTCAATTAAAAAAAAGTTTTTTGTAATATATTAAAAACCCGATGTTCAATGGTTTTTCGATTGTCAACACGGTAATCAGCAGAAAAAGTACTACAACTTTATTAATTTAACCGACTTCGTATCTTCAATAATAAGGAAGTTAGCAATAGTACCGACTTAAGAATGATCACCCTGTATACAAGGCGAGGTTTAACCAAAAATCTGAAAAATTGTTAAGGGTAAAGTAACTTAATTTTTAAAAATATGACAAAATTGTATAAGAATATATTGTAGAAAATTAAATTTTATGTTAAATTTTAAAGTTTAAGAATTAAAATTTTTTGCATTAGGCATTAACACTTTTGGAATACTTGGCTTAAGGCAGCGAATTTTAGAAAAAATATTTAAAATTAATTATTATTTTTTTAACTTTGCGTCCTTTGTCCAAACAATTTTCCTAAAATTTTGTTTTAAAATTCTAAAATTTTTGCTCTAGTTATCTTCTTGTAACACCTACCCTGGAATGCACTATAGATGTAGTTATAAAAAACATTCATTAAACCTAAGACCTTTATCACCCCTTAAAAACATTTTTTATTTACCGGGTGATGCATCGCCGGGCGGGACATAGGAAATCCCATGTAATTTTTAATGGGGTCAATTATTGCCTCCCTAATTAATTTAGAGAAAAATTCTATTGAAGTTTATTGAAGAGCATGCAAATCTACGTCCATGGTAAAAGCTTTAGATTTTTCGGTTAACCCGTTTGCTAGTTAGATGCTAATATATTTTTAAAAATTGAAAATTGTTATCGCCTCATATTTATGAACAACAATAAAAATACCAGTTAGCGTAACATAACGTTGTCATTTTGAAATTTAGTGCTTTATTATTATCAAAAAATCGTAGAGCGAAAAGATTAACTATGAGTTATACTACTAAAGAAAAAGTAATGATGATTAAATGGTATTATCAAGGCAATAGTTACCAAAAGGTTATTGTCTAGCAGTCAATGGAGGAATATTTGAAAATTTTCTTAAATCTTAAGTTTATTTTCAACATATTTATTATTGTAATAATATTAATAATTTATTGAAGCATGTAAATATTATAAATGTCATAAGTTCTTGAAATTTGTTACTCTAGTTTAGTTTAACTTAACTTTATTCGTTTTTATAAATACAACGTTATCTTTTCACTGTACGATTTTTTGATAATATTAAAGCACTAAATTTCAAAATGACAACGTTATGTCACGCTAACTGGTATTTTTATTGTTGTTTATAAATATGAAGCGATAATAATGTAACAATTTTTAAAAGTATATTAGCATCTAACTAGCAAACGGGTTAACCGAAAAATCTAAAGTTTTTACCATGGATGTAGATTTGCATGCTCTTCAATAAACTTCATTAGAATTTTTCTCTAAAATAATTAAGGGAGCCAATAATTGACCCCATTAAAAATTACATGGGATTTCCTATGTCCCGCCCGGCGATGCATCACCCGGTATAAATTTGATTTAACAAGCATGCCGTAGTTGTAAATCGTATCAACATTAAAATAAAGCTACTTTTTTTAGGTTTTTTGTATGGCCAGAGTAAACAGTCTAAATCTTATTGTTGTTTTTTTAACAAATAATAATTATCAAATACATTTTATATGGGATAAAATAATTATTGATGTTTACGTGGTCACAAATAAAATATTGATTTTTAAAATTATTTTCTTTTTAAACAAACTATAATACAATTCATCCATATACTGCCATCTATGCCAGAAAAGACGAAACGGTAAAACCTACACGTATAATTTCTAAATGTAGTGTTATCGATTTCAACTAAAGTTTGTCCGTTGCCGTATAGATGTCGCGACCTGTACTAAGAAAATATTGATTTTCTTTTCTGATATTTCGCAGGCTGCTTTTAGGGTTTTAACAAATGTGGTTTTAACTGTGCAGAAAAGTTATAATAAATATTATAAGTATTAACAAACCTATACACTTATTATGTCTGCCTCTCCCTGGTAGGTGTAGAAGCATATTATTAAAAAAAAATTGTCAGTTGCGGTATTAAATCTTTAAAGAAAAATTTAATGGAATATGTTTTATAGACGTAAGGAACCTTCTTTTTGGCGTAAAAAAAAAAGATTTCATTTTTTTACAAATCCACTTGGCTCGGCCCGCCCTGGCCACCCCACTCCAAAATCAAAAAATGGCATCGCGTCGCCATTATGATAATAGGCGGCGAATTTTAAGAAAAATATTAGAAATATACAGGGTGTAATTAAATTTATGGCTTAAAAAACAGGGTATCATTCCTTAGGTTACTTTAGGAAGAAAAGTCCATATTATTATAAACATATGTCCTAAACCTCTTAACTTTTAAGATACAGTGATAAAATTTAAAAAAAAAATGTATATTTTTAATATCCTATCTATTCTTTACCCAATTTTGTTTTTATTTGGCAATATTATTAATGGATGGTATTTAGTTGGGTACACGCCAAAAATTAAATTAAAAGTACTAAAAAACCAAAAAAAAATAAAACAAGTAAAAAGATGATTAAAAATCGACGTTTCGGTGGCAAATCTGCCACCGTTGTCAAGAAAAATTGAATAAAAAATAATAAAAATAAAAATTAACCATTATTAAGGTTTTAAATTTTAAAATTTATATCTTTTTTAGGATATTCTGAAATAGACATTAAATGTCAAATATGTTTGTTTGGTTATAGTGACATAGTGACATAGATTGTGAAATTCATAAATCAAAAATCTGCTAACACGCATTTGATAACAATGATAGAATAAACTGGGATGCTTCAAGCATTTTAGCAAAGGAAACTTGTTCTAAAAAACGCAAAATCAAAGAAAGTGCGTATATATTATTAAATAAAGATAATTGTGTAGCATCAATTTCAGTTAATTTAAATAACACTTGGTTGTCTTTGCTTGATACTGAAGTATCTTCAGGAAGACTAAAGATAAACTAACTATTCACCTTTTTTGTAATATAAACAATAAATACACCAGCAACCAGTTATCTATGCCACTATGA
>JACEGR010011340.1:0-15256 GCA_014170235.1 Listronotus bonariensis | reverse complement strand
TATATACTATATTTATTAACACGTTTTAATACTTTTAATAGTGCTCTTAAACAAAATGTTTACAGCTCCTAACAGTCTCACTTGAATATCTTGCCTTCTCGACTAGCCATCACCAATTAATCACACAACACACACTTATTAGGTAATGAATACATTTAATTATGTCTATTAAAATACTCTTTCTTCAAAAAAAGAAACTAAAAAGCTAGAAAACCACGTAGAAAACAAATGCACAAAGCGGTCACCTCTCGGTCGAAATTAACGTAGCTAATTTTACCATCATTTTATTTTTATTCGCTCCAAAATACATAATAAACATTTTGTTTGACCTAATTTTTATTTGCATGATTTTTAACAATAAAATGTTATGAAAAGGCCATTTCCTTTAAATTATGTAAAAACATAAAATAATGTTGTTTAGCTGCCATTATAAATAAAACAGATCAAAAAATTGCTTTAATGTTAGTTAAATACCAATGTTAATAATATGGTTTAAAAAGTATGAATATGCGTTGAAGGTTTGCCTTCAAAAATCCAATATTTATTTGCCTGCAACAAAAACGCGTGCTTTATTTAATCAGATTGGTATGCCGCCATTTTTGTATGCTTGCCGGCATCGCCTGCATGTAAAATTTATTGGCAACTAAGTGCTTATTTAGGTTGACTTTTAATGCGTATAAGATGTTGGCATAATGTTGCCACCACTGCCAATGCTTTACCATCAATGCCAATATGAAAAATGTACATTGCCGGCAAATAGTGTTTGCTGGGTTGTTGAAGGTTCTTGGTTAGTTTGGACCTCAGTTATTGCTTTCTGTTTTTAGATAAAATGAAAAAATGTTAGTTTATTACCCTTTTTATTAATAATTGTATAATGTTTACGATTTTCTTATACAAGATGCAACAAAATTATCTCTCAGAAATTTATGCGCAAGAGATTTATATTGAAAATTAACTAATTGTGCTACATGCTAATCGGAAATAATTTTTTTTTTACCGACTATTTAGCAGCCACGTAAAGGTGTGTAATATAAAACTTGCGAAAAAATCCCTAAAAAAACTTCTTGCTACCCGAAATTTGTCTTTATCCTGTTGATGTAGATCCTGACTCTTGTCTCTGAAGTACACTGATGTACTCCATGGCCTAATGTGGTTTCTGGTCAAAGAGCTTCTGGGATATAGTTCTAGAAACAAAGTTTGGACATGTAGATATGCAGTCATAGACTTATCCAATCCAATATTAGTTTAATCTACATTTTTAATTAATGACATATAGGCACATGGAAAAAACTTGCATAGAGGTATAGTTGTTTAAAATAACTTTTTTTTTTGGGACAAACCGTATAAACGCTGGGATTTATTTAAAGCTTGTAAATTTAGGCATATATGTAGAAATTTTAATCAAGAATAATATTTTTAACAAATAAAAAAAACAGTGGCCGCCAGAAATGTTAAACCATATGGAAAACTTTTATTTTGATTTCTCAAGATATTTATCCTTTTTTAAACAATCCATAGCATATACGAGGTAGGTGCAACTTAGAATATAGCACAGAGAATCCACCTTTTATTTTTGAACTAAGAGAAAATGATTATTTGGAAAACTTGGGAAAAAATTAGGTCATATTTTAAAAGCAGGCCTTCCTAATAAAAAAATGGAAAAAAACCTACTCTTCAATTTTCCTCGTATAAAAACTCAAAAATAGCTGCCATAAATTATCCCATTGTCCTTATACTTCAGAAAAAATGTCCAGTCTTGTTATTCTTAAAGTATTTACGTACATTTAGATTATTTCAACAAACAAAATTAAATTTTTGATTTTTTTGTAATAAGGCCAAAATTTAAAAGCTTTTTTAGATTAATGTTCCACAATGATTTTTTTCTATAAGAAAACGTTTTCTCTTTTTAAAAATATAAATTTATTTTCATGATTTTCTATTACAATGTTCAAATATTAAACTTTTTGGGGATTATGGTAATAAACAAAACGTTCATAGTGTGTGTCTCAAAAAATTATGCCGGTCACTGCATAAAGGAATTTGAGCAATAAAATTTTTAAAAACTCCATTTTGATGTGTCCACATTGTGCAAACTGTACCTTAAGGAGTTAAGGAGGTCAGTCTCTTCTTAAACCAATGCCGAAGTGTTGATCCAAGAGTCTAGGAAGGGAACGGAAAAGCCAGTCTTCATCATCCCACCAGATCACGATACATCAAGTGGTACAGCAGACATCTGAATATAAAAATCAAGATAAGTTGGCAGATTTTTGATAATCAAAAATTGTTATAGAGAAAAGATGTGTAGAATTAAAATTACTTTAAATAATTCAATTCTGTTTATTTACAAGGAAAATAGGTACTTTACTCTTAAGCAAAAATTACATTTTTAGCTAGACCTCGTACATGATTGATACAATTTGATATATAATGGTTCCCTTTAGGTTTTGGAATACCATGCAAACCTTTTTATAAGAAATAACTTCTTTTTGTAAAATTAATAATAAAATTTTCCCATATGACGCCAACTTACGTAGACACATTGTATATTCCTTAACACTCGCTCAGTTAAAAATTATTAAATATCGGATTTAAATAAAAAAAAAAATACTTAATAAATATTAAACCACCCAAGTAAATAAAACGATTAAGAAAAAGATAATGAATAATAAATTACATTTTCAATATATTGCAAAATACTTTTGTATATTATTAGATATTAATTTTTATTACAGTTATTACATTTAGAAAAAAAAACTCTTAAAATAAAATGCAATAATTTTCCAATTTAAAAATCTTTACCTACCTTAAGTATTTATATTTATATCACAGACACTTTCAACACAAAAATTTCTACTAAACTCTCAATCCAAACTTTAAATATATACCAAGGATTTTATGAATCAGAGAAGCCCAATCATCTACTATACGCATTTTACCTACTACAAGTAGGGTGTGATCGCAAACACATTTTGAGTTTTATAATTTGTTAAATTAATATCAGTAATATAAATTAAAAAAATTGCCGTGGATCTAGTTGACAAATTTCTCTAAACTCCAATACTATACATTCTTAACGAATCAAAAATAAATACACAAAAATAAAATCAAATAAATTCACTTTATTTCATATCCCGGGTTACCCAAGAGACGGGGAATATTTTAAAACACTTAATTTAGTACAATTGGTTAGTTTGGATAATATTCTGGGGGCTGGAGTTTTGGTAGTCCCGAAAGGTATGAGGCAAGCTTAGAGACTTTGCAAAAAAATTAGGGAAAGATAGGGATTTATTTGTCATTACAAGCACAAAAATGATTTTTTGCCGGCGTTGTACATTTAATTTACTGGCATTGCCAACACTCTTTAATGGCAAGGCATTGGCAAAAAGGTATCAAAAAGACGCGAAAGTGGGCAATTGGCCGTTATTAGGCCACGTGTTGCAGATAAAGTGATGGCATCCGTCATTAATAAGTTATTGGCAAAAAAATGCGTTTAAGATGATGGCATCCATCATTAATAAGTTATTGGCAAAAAGATAACAAAAGACACGAAAGTGGGCAAATGCAGATACTCCCAAGCAGCAAGCTGACGTCTTATTGACGAAAATTGTCGCATATACTTTTTTTAAAAGCTAAAATGATGCGATATTTTATTTGAAAATTAAAATAGGAAAAACTCCTTACTGCATGCAATTTCCTTGCAATGCAAAGTACCATCTCTCGGAACACTGTCCAACTTGGAGATGCAGATTTTTACACTAGCCGAAGATATTTCTTTCAAAGCTAAGTGAGATCACCTACCGCAGACCGCTCTCGAATTATTTTTGTCTAATGGGTACGGTTTAGACGATAAAAGCGAAGATATTGCAGAAACGTAGTAGTTTATTGTCCATTACGCCATCTATCGGTATGTCAAAAAACTATTAAATATATATAATATTTTTTATTAACACGTCTTTAAAACTTTTAATAAAGTTTTAAACAAAATGTTTACAGCTCCTAACAGTCTACTTGAATATCTTGCCTTCTCGACTAGCCATCACCAATTAATCACACAACACACACTTATTAGGTAATGAATACATTTAATTATGTCTATTAAAAAACTCTTTTCTTTAAAAAAGAAACTAAAAAGCTAGAAAACCACGTAGAAAACAAATGCACAAAGCGGTCACCTTCGGTCGAAATTAACGTAGCTAATTTTACCATCATTTTATTTTTATTCGCTCCAAAATACATAATAAACATTTTGTTTGACCTAATTTTTATTTGCATGATTTTTAACAATAAAATGTTATGAAAAGGCCATTTCCTTTAAATTATGTAAAAAACATAAAATAATGTTGTTTAGCTGCCATTATAAATAAAACAGATCAAAAAATTGCTTTAATGTTAGTTAAATACCAATGTTAATAATATGGTTTAAAAAGTATGAATATGCGTTGAAGGTTTGCCTTCAAAAAATCCAATATTTATTTGCCTGCAACATAAACGCGTGCTTTATTTAATCAGGATTGGTATGCCGCCATTTTTGTATGCTTGCCGGCAATTCGCCTGCATGTAAAATTTATTGGCAATTAAGTGTTTATTTAGGGTTGACTTTTTAATGCGTATAAGATGTTGGCATAATATTGCCACCAATTGCCAATGCTTTACCATCAATGCCAATATGAAAAATGTACATTGCCGGCAAATAGTGTTTGCCAAAATAAAAAAGTTTTAGGGTTTTTAAACGTGCATATCCTAAAAATATTTTGATGTATACAGAGAGCCCCAAAAAAAAGAGTTATGGCTACGAAGTTAGTTTTTTAAATTGTAATCCTATTTTTGTTTCCTAAATCGGATTCAGCATAAAAATCTTGCATATAGTGCGTTGTTTTATTTTGGCACTCGTGATGTTGCCGTAAATTTACTAAAAACTTTCGTAAAAAACATGTTACCCGAGAATTAGGGAAAAACAGGAAATACATTAGTTAATATATCTTAGCTAGGTGTTTTAACACACCAAGGACAACAAAATAAATTCCTGTTAAAAAAATCACTAGATCTTAAACAGGGTATTTCTTATAGCATCATAATATCTCAATATTTAAAATGCTAAATCTTAATTTCTTTTAATGGAAAATATATAAAATTTTTAAGATATTTGGTGATTTAAAAAAATGACCATGACAAGTATTTTCTTAATAAAAGCAAACTTGGTTATTTTTAATGGAACATCCAGTACATTTGTCAATATTCTAAAATTTTATTTTTTTCCATTAAAAAAAAAGTAATATAAGCTATGGTTATTTATAGAAATAAAGTATTTATTGACCTCTAAAACTTACACTGCGTGGAAATTAAGAATATTAAATAACAATAAAAAGCTACATTTAACGTTACAAGAAATGAGGCAACAAAATTATAAGACAATTATTTGCAATGCGTTTTTCTGAAAAAAACTATTGCTTCAGTTACTTTTTTTAAAAAGGAAAATAAAATTTTAAGGATATTGACAAATATACTAGGTATTTGGTTTAAAATTCTAAAGTTCTTCTTCATCAAAAAAAAAAAATATATATATATATTTATCATTAATGTTTTAAAACCTTGAATATCTAAAAACCTTACATTTTTGGTATGGGAATCGCTGAAGAAACTTACCTTATTATTATTCCTAAAATCTAAAAACAGCCTCACATACACAGGGTGTTCCATTTAAAAAAGGTTGGATTTAGCATTTTAAATATTGAGATGTTGGCCATGCTATAAGAATCCGAAACAAACAGAAATATTGAACTTTCGCAGACAATTGGGCCATCTCTGCTGTATGGAGGAAGCGGCGCGCGACCTTTTACCCAGCCGATCAATCTCAAATATTTCGGGTGTCGAACTGGGCGAACGCGGATACCCTCTTTGGTCGGACAAGTTTACCAAATTTCTTTACACGCAATTTTTAAACATTGTGCCAAAAAATCGTAAGGGGCCAAGTGGAAAATAAACTTTTTAATAAGGAGCGCTCGGATCCCATTTTTAAGCTCCAGGCCTCGCTAAATCTTGTGATGTAATCTTTTTCCGTAATTCTTTGTTTACAATCGTACTGGAAGGTTTTTTTTTGGAGGCTTGGGTGTTATTTTTTTGCTTTTTAGTCAGCCGACTTCTCATAAATGTTCAGTTTTTTACTGTTTATAGTTAAATTGAGAAGTTATTAGCACTGCAGTTACAGATAATTTTAAAACCTGTAAACAGGTGGTGTCACTGCCATGACCTTTTGATATTTTTTTTTACAGGGAATTTACATTTAAATCGTCATTAAGGGTAAGATACAATTTTTTTTAAAATGTTTTTTTAGGTAGATTCTATTTTATGGTATGCAGTTTATTTTGTCAGACAAAAACATTATGGCAAAAAG
The DNA here is from genome assembly GCA_014170235.1 of Listronotus bonariensis. Taxonomy (NCBI): domain Eukaryota; kingdom Metazoa; phylum Arthropoda; class Insecta; order Coleoptera; family Curculionidae; genus Listronotus; species Listronotus bonariensis. Next base: position 8,865 of record JACEGR010011340.1, on the reverse strand, counting down.
GTGACGTCACAAACATAACTCTATATTTTCGACAAATATAAAAATTGAGATCTCCTTATTAAAAAGTTTATCTTCCTTTGCGTAAGGGCTACAGTCACGAAACCCGCCTAGTCCGATACCCGAAGCATGTATTTGAACCTTATGGTTTATTTATGACTGTCCCCTTACCATTTCGGCAAAATGTTTAAAAATTGCATGTCAAATATTGTGGTAAGCCAGTCCGGACAACCGATACATATGACATTGACAGGTTGGGTTAAAGCGCCTCTTCCATATAAGTTTGGCAAAGTGAATATTCATGGTAAACTCATAAAAATTCTAAAGCCTGGGCACGATGACCAGCGTCATGTCGAACGGCTGATTTAAATAAAGAAGTTCTTTTATTCTCGCATAAAGATCAAAAAAGAAAGCGCACTTCACATTTTCCGCTTAACGCTGGTCGCTGACGCTTAGTATCGTGGCCGAGGACTAAATAAAGGTTTTAAAAGTGTTCTTATCATGCAGTTCTATTTTATTGCTGGCCCAGGGACTATTAAGAGGATATTGTACTTGTTACGTAATTGTTAAAAAGCATTTAAAGTAATATCCAAGAGAAAATATTTTCCATTTGTTTTTTTTTGGTCCAGGAATAGCAATTAAATCTGATTTTTTTCTTGAAAACTAAGCAAGATAAGAACAAATTAATTAGACAAAAAACTGTGTTTTGAATTGCCTAATTACGGAAAAATTTAACACCTTCACAAAAGGCAAAGTATAGTAGCGTACATTTTTTAACACGCTTTTATTGGCTTGGGTTGTAACTATCTATCTATCCATCTATCTATGTAACGGAATCTTTGAGCCTAATTTTTACCAACTTCCAGCGATTCGATTTCTTTGAAACTTTGCACACGTATCAAGGACCCATGACAATGCAATAATCTGCAAACAGTATCCCGTTATCCTGATTAGGAATGTCAGGATAAATAAATTCCTTTAAAGATATTTTGTGTCTCTTGACAAAATGGCGAAGGAATTTTTTAGTGAATAAACTGGAGCATTTAACTAATTGATATATCGAACTAAAAATGAAAAATAAATAATAGTTTAAAAAAACTAAAAAACACGCTTTTATATGCAACCGAACTAAAAATTAGAAAATAATTTTTCATTAAAAAAAGATTGTCACTTCAGAGTAAAAGCGTGGGGTGCTTAATATATTAAATGTTATAATTATCATATTTGCCAATATCTATGAGGGAAAAGTTATGAAAAAATAGTAAAATGCACCCCACGCTTTTTACTCTGAAGTGACAATCTTTTTTGTAATGAAAATTATTTTCTAATTTTTAGTTCGGTTGCATATAAAAGCGTGTTTTTTAGTTTTTTAAACTATTATTTATTTTCAGACTATTTGTTTAGGTGCCGCTTGACTACTTAGACAAAATAAATTTAATCATGTTAAAGCTAAATTGCTCTTTTTAACGTATTACTTTACTGTTTAATTTCATCAAAGAATTAGGGATACTTCTCGGACTTTCTTTTTTGCTTAACATCCTGTATTCTGAAACCACACATTTTCACCACACATGTTTATACAGGCTGTCTCAAAAAATTGCAAAAACTTTAGGTGATTCTTTATTCAAAATAATGGGTGTTTAGAGGTACAAATAAGTGGCCAAGTCAATATTTAGGGAGATACCACTGATACAAAAATTACGGAAAAAGGTTTTTATTTTTTTTATGTCAAAAACGGATAACGCTATAGAATAATGAAATTCTACTGACAAGTACAATTTGTATCTACAGGAAAACTTAAAATTTTTTAATCACGACATGAAAATTCGTGAATTCCAAGCTTTATAATTGACTTGAAAATAAAATTTATACAACAAACTACCCTTTTATTTTAAACAAGAAATCACCTTCTCAAATTTTCGCATTTGTTTTAAAATTCCCTGTATACACCTTTTTTTTATAAAATTAGCTCATGAATAAGCCTCTAAAATGTTTTTTACATAATAAAAAAAGCAATCTGTATAAAATGAGATTTAGAAAAGAATTAGCGTTATCGGATTTTCGATATTTCTGAGCGATGACGGCTAATATTTGTAGAAAATTAGAAGTAGAAATTTCTTAAATCCTGAAATTTTGCCAAATGACTTTAATCGTCCCAGAACTTTCTGTTTTTGTATAAATAACCCAAAATAGATCAAAAAGGTTGAGACATTTTTTTGAACTTTAAGTAATAACAATATGTAGGCGAATTATTTGTAATACCCAAAATTCGTAAAGATTTCAGATTTTGCTTTTTAAAGGATTTTCTGATATTTTTTAAAATACCTTATTAAAAATATAAAATAAGTGAGTTGGATACAGGTTGCAGTATTAAATTACGTGAAATCTACTGCAAAATGGGAGCATCATTTGCATAGTTGTAAATTGTTATCGGGCGTATTTTTATGCTGCCTTGGATATTTAGTTTTTCATCATTTTATTGGGTATATCTAAAGGGTTGTTTGTTAAACATAATAGCATAAATCAACCTTTAAAAATAGGATTTTTTTTTCTTAAACTAATCCAATCTCAAATAGAGCAATATTATAATCTGCGTGTAAAAGCAGAAAACCTGAAGTTTTTCCTAAAATTAGTTTTCTCGTTCTGAGAAGTAATTATATACATTTAATATTTTAATCTACACTAATATTATATATAAAGAGATAAGTTTGAAACTTTGTTTGTTTGTAGGGGTTAATCGAAAATACTGAACCGATCTATAAAAAAATACATTCAGAAATCTACACTATTATAGGCTATATTTTATTATGATAGAAGTTTAGAAAAACATATAATAAACGCCCAACAGAAGTAGGCACGGGTCGGCTAGTATTTATAAAGTTAAGTTTATTGAGAAAAACACAGCCCAGCAAACACTATTTGCCGGCAATGTACATTTTTCATATTGGCATTGATGGTAAAGCATTGGCAATTGGTGGCAATATTATGCCAATATCTTATACGCATTAAAAAGTCAACCCTAAATAAACACTTAATTGCCAATAAATTTTACATGCAGGCGAATTGCCGGCAGCATACAAAAATGGCGGCATACCAATCCTGATTAAATAAAGCACGCGTTTTTGTTGCAGGCAAATAAATATTGGATTTTTGAAGGCAAACCTTCAACGCATATTCATACTTTTTAAACCATATTATTAACATTGGTATTTAACTAACATTAAAGCAATTTTTTTGATCTGTTTTATTTATAATGGCAGCTAAACAACATTATTTTATGTTTTTTTACATAATTTAAAGGAAATGGCCTTTTCATAACATTTTATTGTTAAAAATCATGCAAATAAAAATTAGGTCAAACAAAATGTTTATTATGTATTTTGGAGCGAATAAAAATAAAATGATGGTAAAATTAGCTACGTTAATTTCGACCGAAAGTGACCGCTTTGTGCATTTGTTTTCTACGTGGTTTTCTAGCTTTTTAGTTTCTTTTTAAAGAAAAGAGTTTTTTAATAGACATAATTAAATGTATTCATTACCTAATAAGTGTGTGTTGTGTGATTAATTGGTGATGGCTAGTCGAGAAGGCAAGATATTAAAGTAGACTGTTAGGAGCTGTAAACATTTTGTTTAAAACTTTATTAAAAGTTTTAAAGACGTGTTAATAAAAATATTATATATATTTAATAGTTTTTTTGACATACCGATAGATGGCGTAATGGACAATAAACTACTACGTTTCTGCAATATCTTCGCTTTTTATCGTCTAAACCGTACCCATTAGACAAAAATAATTCGAGAGCGGTCTGCGGTAGGTGATCTCACTTAGCTTTGAAAGAAATATCTTCGGCTAGTGAAAAATCTGCACCTCCAAGTTGGACAGTGTTCCGAGAGATGGTACTTTGCATTGCAAGGAAATTGCATGCAGTAAGGAGTTTTTTCCTATTTTAATTTTCAAATAAAATATCGCATCATTTTAGCTTTTAAAAAAAGTATATGCGACAATTTTCGTCAATAAGACGTCAGCTTGCTGCTTGGGAGTATCTGCATTTGCCCATCTTTCGTCTCTTTTGTTATCTTTTTGCCAATAACTTATTAATGATGGATGCCATCATCTTAAACGCATTTTTTTGCCAATAACTTATTAATGACGGATGCCATCATTTTATTTGCAACACGTGGCCTATAATAACGGCCAATTGCCCACTTTTGCCTCTTTTTGATACCTTTTGCCAATGCCTTGCCATTAAAGAGTGTTGGCAATACCAGTAAATTAAATATACAACGCCGGCAAAAAATGTTATATGGGAGGAGGCAAAATGTTTTTTAAATAAATCAGGTACGCTTTCCATATTCTTTTCTAAAGATTTTCTGGACCTGAATGATATATAAGTATACCCAAGGCCAGTTGTAGGGTGCCTTGCGTCGTGGTGCAAAATATTATTGCCGCCCTACGACAAAATGCAAATAAAGGTACACAGAACATACAAGGCGTGTTTTGTTGCAGTCTTTCGGATTAAGAAAGAAACTGCTAGCAACAAAACCCATATAACATTTTTTTGCCGGTGTTGTAAATTTAATTTACTGGCATTGCCAACACTCTTTACTGGCAAGGCATTGGCAAAAAGGTATCAAAAAGACGGGAAAGTGGGCAATTGGCCGTTATTAGGCCACGTGTTGCAGATAATGTGATGGCATCCGTCATAAATAAGTTATTGGCAAAAATGCGTTTAAGATGATGGCATCTATCATTAATAAGTTATTGGCAAAAGATAACAAAAGACACGTCTGACGTCTTATTGACGAAAATTGTTGCATATACCTTTTTTTAAAAGCTAAAATGATGCGATATTTTATTTGAAAATTAAAATAGGAAAAAATCCTTACTGCATGCAATTTCCTTGCAATGCAAAGTACCATCTCTCGGAACACTGTCCAACTTGGAGATGCAGATTTTTACACTAGCCGTAGATGTTTCTTTCAAAGCTAAGTGAGATCACCTACCGGAGACCGCTCTCGAATTATTTTTGTCTAATGGGTACGGTTTAGACGATAAAAGCGAAGATATTGCAGAAACTTAGTAGTTTATTGTCCATTACGCCATCTATCGGTATGTCAAAAAAGTATTAAATACGTATACAATGACATATATAATGTTTTTATTAACACGTCTTTAAAACTTTTAATAAGGTTTTAAACAAAATGTTTACAGCTCCTAACAGTCTACTTGAATATCTTGCCTTCTCGACTAGCCATAACCAATTAATCACACAACACACACTTATTAGGTAATGAATACATTTAATTATGTCTATTAAAAAACTCTTTTCTTTAAAAAATAAACTAAAAAGCTAGAAAACCACGTAGAAAACAAATGCACAAAGCGGTCACCTTCGGTCGAAATTAACGTAGCTAATTTTACCATCATTTATTTTTATTCGCTCCAAAATACATAATAAACATTTTGTTTGACCTAATTTTTATTTGCATGATTTTTAACAATAAAATGTTATAAAAGGCCATTTCCTTTAAATTATGTAAAAAAACATAAAATAATGTTGTTTAGCTGCCATTATAAATAAAACAGATCAAAAAAATTGCTTTAATGTTAGTTAAATACCAATGTTAATAATATGGTTTAAAAAGTATGAATATGCGTTGAAGGTTTGCCTTCAAAATTCAATATTTATTTGCCTGCAACAAAAACGCGTGCTTTATTTAATCAGGATTGGTATGCCGCCATTTTTGTATGCTTGCCGGCAATTCGCCTGCATGTAAAATTTATTGGCAATTAAGTGTTTATTTAGGGTTGACAAATTAATGCGTATAAGATGTTGGCATAATATTGCCACCAATTGCCAATGCTTTACCATCAATGCCAATATGAAAAATGTACATTGCCGGCTAAATAATATATATATATATATATATATATAATATAAATATATATATATATATAATATATATATATATATATATATATATATATATATATATATATATATATATATATATATATATATATATATATATATATATATATATATATATCATTATATATATATATATATATATATATATATATTTATATATATATATATATATATGACTTATAACTTGTAATGTGTATGTGTATTTCTTAATTGTGAAAATATCAATACAGCCTGCTAAAGTAGTTCTTTATCTATCGAGAAACCCAACTCCAATTCATATTAAAGGTTTTTTGTTTAAAAGAAATTGATGGGTATGTAATGGCTTACAAACGTCATTTTTGACATAAAATTTAAAATAAGTCAAAAACTGTTGGACTTAGGTATGAACATTATGCATAAATTATGTTTAGAATTTTATGCAGAAAAAAATAAATAATATTTAGGGTGTTCCATTTAAAATAAGAAAGTTGACATTAACTTCTGTTATAACCGGAAGTGGTAGAGCTGTCAAAATATTTTGGTTGAATGTCCACCACTGATTTTTATAATGTTACCAAATTTTCAAAATTTTTCCAAAGCGTACTTTTTCGCGAAATCGATCTCTAACATTTGACCTCATGTTTATATGGCAAACCTGCCCAAACTGGCAAAATATTTGATTTGAAAACACTGTATAAACATTGAAATAAGTGAGCTTAAAATTATAAAATCCATATTTAGGTGTGTTTGGCATAACGAAAAAGTTATAACTATTATAGTTTAAACTTTTCCGTTTGGTATCGCCAGTGTAATTCAGGATTAGGTGTTTGGCATCCAGTCCTCGTTATAACTAGTTTTAATAAACTACACTATTTTCGAGTGTGAAGTTAGGTACATTTATTAAAACCGCTAATTCTGGTCGAAGAAGGCTTTGGACCACTCGTTCGAACAAGTATAGAATACAAAGAAACCCAAATATGTAGAAATTAAATTTATTTATTGATAAATAAGAAGCTTTAAAGCCTTTTTCAATTTTGACTTTTGTGACATAACTCACTTAAACGCGTTTGGCATACCATCATATCAAAACTTTTTAAAAACTTTTTACATTTTTAAACTTTTTTAACTTATTTCCACTTTTAGTCCTTACTACAATTCACTACACTACACTTTTTACTTATGCCACACACACTTTTCTTTACCAACAGTTTTCGACGAATTGAACAGACATTGTACAGCATTAATTTTTATTGCTTTTGCGGCACCTCTGCTATTTATGCACGTTAAATTATCGAGGAATTGCCGAGGTTCGAAATCACGGGATTACAAAATTGAAATGATATTGGGCAGCCTGACCTGCAGCTTTACTTTAGTTTAAGAGATGATAGCCCGTTTAAAAATAAAAAAGTTAAGGTAATTCACTCTTGAGGAGGAATCAGGTTTTCAAGTTTTGCGAACCCTGTGTACAAACATTTTTTCTTTGTAAATATAATTTTTTAACAAGCAGAATTCTTTATAAAGGAATTTTTTTTTAAATTGAATTTTTGGTTCATTTGTCCTTACTATAATCCCCATCCGTGGCCAGTCTGTATATGATATATCTATAGATGTTCCAAAGTTATTATATCAAAAACAAAATCAGCTATGCAGTCAGGAATGTAAACGCAACAATGCAGAAAGAAGACGGCTTAACACGGACTGCCGGCATGTAAAGGTTTCGGTCAGAATGACTAATAGTGCTTGATGTCAGGACGGCACCATGTAGTACATGCAGTGCCGAGTGGACGGAAGGTTTTGGATTCTTAGATAAACTTGTTGCATATATTTCAAATCTTTATTTTATTTTAACTTTAAAATCAAGATATGCTTTTAAAATGCAGATAAAATAAAGAAATATTATCAAATAATATGCCAATTTTTCTTACAATAGCTCTAAAACATGTTTATTATATTATGAAGTATATCGGTCATCCAGTTATCCGATCTATCCGCTAAATTTTGACCTGTCATATATATCGCTTTAACCGTACTGAAAGGGTTACTGGCCCAAATACTTTTAAAAATAGCTGAAAATAATAATTGCTCTATTCCTTTTATGCTTCAGAACCGCCCAGAACGACACCATAAGTGTTTCTTTTACAATTATTTGACATTTTTTCATGTTGTAGAACCGTTCTTGACACTATATGACAGTTCAAGAGAACTGATTCAGAACAGTTCTACAAGGTAAAAAGAATACACTCAGTATGAGCATGATACATAAGTATCGATATTTCCAATGATATCGAACATCCCTACTATATTCCTCTTCTTCTTAGCTGTGCTGTTAGGCAAAATAAGCCAGATAGGGGAAACCAAGGGTTAGTTAATATAGAGAATTATTGCACAGTAAAAATAAGACCACGGCACTAATAATACCGGCTTTATTTTGACATCTGAGCTTGCAGCAGATGCATGGTAGGATAGGGACTCCTTATGAAGGATAGTGCCTGGCTTTATTTATGTCGGTTTTAGGTCGTGCCTAATGTTGGTCTTATTTTAACTTCCGGAACTGTTCGTGTAAACCGAACGACTGCCGAACACAAAATCAAAAAGTTTTCAGAAGTAAAAATACTTAAGACCTTGCTTTTCAAATGTATTTCCTTAGTGTGGTAAAACAAAACCCTACAAAACGAAAACAATAAAGAAAAAAACTAAAATTTTATCCCATTTTTTAGGATAATGGTACTGTCAACATGATTTTGCAATATCTCTAAATTATGGGTACAAGCACTATTTAAATAAGGCCGGTATTAATCAATTCCTGAGCTTAATAAGGCAACTTGCAATAATTCTCTAATATTTATAAGGTTGCGACATATCCTCAACTTTTAGGCGGTTCGAGGGTCGGGGATGCAAGGAAGGGCACTCCACGGAGAGAAAAGTTGGCAAGATTGGGTAAATTCAAAGTTGATGA